>JAOWBL010001383.1:0-15463 GCA_028564865.1 Zenarchopterus dispar | reverse complement strand
AATAAATTAAAAAAAATTATATATATATATATATATATATATATATATATATATATACACATATATATAAATATATATGTATGTATTCACATGAAGCACATCTGAAGTCATCAAAATGGACAATCCGAGCACCAAGAGTTCAGAAAATCTGACTCACAGCGGAGACAGAAAGATAGTTTCCTCCGAGGAACAGCTGGAACTGGCAGAGAGAGTGAGAGCCCACTCTCTCATGAGGGATTCTTGGGATGCATTAGACCCTGGCACAGCAGAGACAACCACCACCTTAACATGTCCCAGCCTCACTGGAGGAGCTCCTACGCATAATAAATTAAAATCAGCTTTCCAAATGTATAATTTATGAGAAAAAAGAAGGAGAAAACCACCACACATACACAGTAAAGTTAATTCATAGTTATGGGTGATGCATGACATAGCCTACGTTCAGGTTCAGAGATCCTGAAATGGCACATGAACATGCTAGATTTTGAATGAATTTAAGAAAAAGCATTCAAGTTTTAATTCTGACTCCAATTTAACTTAATATAATAACCTAATTCAAAATTTGAACTTTATACTTCTGCAAGCAAATGATGGTAGTTCTTCACAGACATGATGAGATTTTCAAATTTTGGGTCTAGTAAAGCACGTTCTCCAATATTTATGTCCCTTGACTGTGACTAAATCTATAATTCAAAGAAACTCAAGGAAAAATTGGTGAAAATATAAAGCAACTCCTGCCAAGGCCTGCTAAGCTGCCCAGCTAAACCAGACCGAGTTTTCTGGTCTGATATTTGGTTCTGCATAAAAATACGAGAAAGCAAATAGCTGCTAGCTGTTTTATAAGAAATCTAATAATGGTTTAGTGGTTCTCAGTTTGTATTTCAGCTGTCTTATTTAGATTTTTGGCCCAATCTGGCAGTTGTTTTCAGCAGAAGATCCAAACTTGCAGTTCAGATTAGTTACAAATAGTTAGTGAGTAGCTGATTGGCATAGGGGGCTTTAAGCACCTAAATATCCAGATGTGTTGATCAGATTTTGGTAGAAACTACAAACTCGATAGGCCACATGATTTGATGCACAGAATCTCATCAATGATGCATTTTTTGAACAACATGAATCTGGAATCTTGTGAAATTAACAAAAAAAAAAAAAAAGAAAAAAAAACTGTCTACTTCATGAAAACTCAAAATGTCGTGTTAGCATATTTGATCTCTCTTGAGTAAGTTACCAATACTGTAATTACTGTCTAGTTTTGACACATAAACATTAAAAGTTTTTTTTTTTTTCATGAAATTTATTCTTCCTTGTCTGATACAGGGTCTGCTGGAGGTGACCCCAGCTCATTAGAAGACAGCAGGGGGACGCCGTGGACAAGTCACACATCCACAGGTCCACATACACAGACAAGCAACCACACATGTTCACAGGGCTGTTTAAATGTGATATGATGGCTTATGCAAGAACACGGCAGAGCTATCATTAAAAATAACAAAGATGATTCCAGAACTGCTAATAACACCTTGGATCAACAAGGTTTTACAGTAAAATCGACAGCAGTCTGTTTCAAACATTCATTCTCTGGCCAGAACAATAATAATAAGCTGAAAGTAAAGCAGGGAAGACCTGGAAGCAGCAGTATTCGATTAGCAGAAACAATATGTCACTTTTGTCTTTTATCACTTCTAAAATACATATAAGCTTTGCAAAAGTTTGTAAAAAGTGAAATAGCCTAAAAGAAAAATTGCCTGCTTGTTTCCAAGAAAAACCACCTATGCTGCCACTAAGTTGAGGATGTAAACCTGAGTGAAGAGTTGCTGTACCTGGAGCCAGGCTGAAGTTGAAGGAGATATATAAACCAGCGTTTTCTTCCAGGCTATCCAGAGCTTTTACTTTGAAGTTCAGCTGTCCTTCCTTGGGGAGGGTTACAGTAAGACATGTCCCATTTCCAGTTTCACTTGGTCTCCCGTTCCCACCTCCATCACTCTGTGCCAAAGGGTACCTGCTTGGCAACGTGACGTGGATAGCTTGTTCCCCGTCCAAGTTCTGGACGGGTATGGGCCGACCTTGAGGAGTGGTGAGCTCCATGGCAACCACAGCAGTGGAGATTGGAGGGCTGCTTGAAGCCAGAAAAGGGTTGGCTTCCTGTGCTCCATCCATACTCAGCAGTACCTGCACCACCTCAGAGTTTTGATTTTTAAGGTGAGCGCTGAGGGAGGTGGGTATTAGAAACTGGCAAGGTTGATTAGTCTTAGATCTTTCAGCTAATGATGACTCTGAGGGAGTGATCTGGTGTCTGTCTGACTCGGGAGTGCAGAGGAGGTCAGATGGGTCTCCAAGGAAACCAACTGCCTTGATATAATTAGTGGACAGAGACAGGGGTGCCTGGCCTTGAACACGTGAATACATCAGAGTGCGCATCAGGGCTCCGGCGTAGCCCAGCGCTGAGACCGTGATTCCTGAAGCTTCCTGCAGAGTTCTGGTGTAGGCTGAGTGAGAACCAGGAGCATTGACGAACTCAGACACAGCAGCCAGGGTGTTACCTAAAGGAAGAAACAAAGAACAGCTGGTAAAAGATGCATCATCACAGGACCGTTTTATGTCTGTGGGGACGATGGGTGGCCAGAACCGAGAACACGAAGGATGTTTCCTCCTGTGGAAGCAGCTGGCAAGTCAGCACCACTTGTTCCTTCCTTCATCACGTGGATTATTTTCCCAACCATTTCCAGAATTCCCTCCTGACATCTCCCACATAGCAGCTGCCCAGGAACAGCCTGAAAAAAAAATCACATAATTTCAACTAAACAATACCACTTCCAAACGTACATGTTTTTTGCAATCTTTTATTCTTATTTGCTGTCATGATCTTTGACATTTAGAAGGCCTGTAGGGTCTGAGTTCTTTTTGAACTTCAGTTAGCTTATTGGGACGTCTGTTTCAGGGAAATCTGGCAACAACTGCAGAGTGATGGCATCTAAATTGTTTGGAAATGGCCCCATAACCCTTCCAAAATTGATGGACTGCAACCACTGTTTCTCTATGATCATAGCCAATCTCTTGTTCTCCTTGTCTGTTTGTGAATATGGACCTGAATACTCCACTAAACTGTCAAACCCTCTTCTTTTACAGCATATTTCCTAATGATCAGTGAATCAAGTTTATTTGATTTGGAGTACATTATTGCTACTTACTGTCTTGATTCACAGGTATAAGGCAGTTGGGATGAGACTTATTTTTGACTGAGTTTTTATTTACATCATCTGAGAGTATATTTATCTAATTTTGAGACTAACTGATTGTTTTCATGTCCTGATACAAAAAGCAAGAGGGTTTTTCAAATTTATTTCACATGGCTATGTATATTTTTTACTGCTTAGAAGTTTTACAGTAGATTGACTCATAAAAAAAATTAAAACAATGTCTCGAGATCATCTGCTCTTTTTTTTTTTTAAAAAAAAGAATTTCTTTGTAATTATAGTGATTGCATATGCACTGCAAACATGAGAAAAGACAAACTTTGGGGTGTGCATTCTCACACTAGACTGTATCAGTGCTGAGCTGAGCTGGTCAACATCCTGTAAGGACACAGGGAGCGAGGCGAGCACTTGGGTCACGTTTTCCCAGATCTCCCTGCTGTCTTTGAGCTCTTCGGCAGTACCTTTAAACACCATCTGATGATGAAAGCCATTTTGCAGTATTATCGACAAGGGCAGAATTAACTTTTTTATGGTGCTCTAAAATTTCACACAAAGTTTATGAACTTTACCAGTTTAAAGTGCTATTTGCCACACTAGAATATGAAAAATGACAAAAGAGAAACAAATCGTACCAGGTTGAGTATGCTGGAGAGGGCAATGGAATAAGGGATGATCTCCTGAGGATTACGATGTTGGATGAGAGCCCACAGTTCTGTCTGGCTCTTGTTTCTGAGCCACTGACTCGTAACTTTACTGCTGGAAGGATTTTCAATTGTCAGCGTTCTAAGAATAGGAGAAATCAGGACTGTGTGAGAGTTTTCTTAGACACAGGTAACAGTACCATTTTTTTAAAAAAAAAACTAGGCTCTTCTGGTTTTAAGAGCTGCATATGATGGAGGTGACCACAACATATTGCTCCAAGACTGGAAAACAAGGTGGGATTTCACTGCACAGCACTAAACTGCTTTGAATACAACACATTGTGTCCAAAATTGACAGAATTACATATGGAGTTCCACAGGGTTCTGTTTCTGGACCTGTTGTATTTAATATGTACATACTCCCATTTGGTCAAATTATGAAAATAAGCATGAGATGTTAACATAGTTATAAATATAACACATATATTTACTTATCCATATTGCTCAAGGACTTCAGTCCCTTTAAAAATTCTCATTAAATGCTTTGAACAAATAAACAACTGGATGTTCCAGAACTTGATTAAGAATCTGTGTTTTATTTAACTCCATAATGGTAAAAGCCACAAACCAAGGCAGGAATCTGGGTGTCAAAGCTAACTCAGACCTGAATGTTAATAGCCATGTTAGTGATCCACTGTGTTATTCTACTATTGCCTCAAGAATATTTTAAATATTAAAAGGTTTCACTCCCCAGAGTAATTTTTATAACCTTGTGAATAGTGTTTCATCATGGCTGCCAAGAAAATCGATTTATCAGCTGGAGCTTGAGTCCTTGCCAAGGCACAAATAAATAAAAAAATAAATAATCACATCACTCCAGTTCTGCTAATTATTGCTGTTGTTTATAAAACCAGGTATGTTGTGTAGCCTGACCTGTTGTACTGACCAGGAGACATGTTATCAACCTTTCAGGTGCCTACTGTGATCAAGAACATTATGATCAAGAACAGTGGCAGCAATACACCTTTTATTGTTTTAATTGTCCTGTCTTGTTATTTTTTTCTATTGTCATTATAGGTAACTGTATGTAGTCACAAAAACCTAGACAAGTTGTCTGAGGTGAATTGGTTTCAAATGTTTGTTTGTCTTTTCCACTTAGCTTATTACTATGGCTGAAAAAAATCCAAAACAGAAGAATCATGATATATTGCTTAAATCAAGTTACCTCAAACCATTATTTTTAAATACCTGTTGAGTGCAATGGCCTTTGCTCCCAAATGATCTTCTACCAGCAGCGTGACTGTGATAATGGACATGTTTTTTTGTTGCCCTGGACGTCCTGCTGGAACCAAGCTGCTGAAGGTTGAGCGAGTACCTCTGAGAAAAAAATGTGTATGAATAACATAAAGAATTATTTTGAAAGGCAACAAATGCAAACCTCACTAATGAAAGTACTAGTTTTAAATATTTAGGATAGAATTTGTTTTTACAATTGTAAGCTTTGTTCACCTGTAGAGAGTCAGTACAGGACACTCTGTGCTAACAGGCTGACATGGCGTCACCTGGAAGGTGTAGATCAGCTGAGAGGTTCTACTTACATCTTGCCATCCTGCAACAAAGTCAGAAATAGGTCAGCATGAAGTATTTGTAAATCAAAGCTCACCTGATCACTAGGGCTGTTAGAGATATAACACTGGTAAAATACATTTACGCTTCTGATTTGTCAAATAAAACTTTGAAAATGTTTGTTAACGCTGTGTCACTACCTGAGCAGTTGTAGGTGACTTCGGTCTCTAGCAGACGGATATCTGATTCTGGACTGAAATCACATTGGCCGTGACGCGGTGGATTCTTTGCCTGTATCCTCAAGCTGGCACTACCCCACTGCCCACTGCCAGGGTGGGAGACATTAAGAGCAAAAGAATAACTCCAGCCCGGCTGCAGGACACCTGAACGCACCACCAGGTGACGAGAAAGCCTGCCTGTAGAGGTGGTTACGTCACTGAGGTCAAGAGTCTGGCCACTCTGGTCTTCGGCTTTCCAGTTGTACTGTATGAGGACACTAAAATGAATCCTAATAATACTCAATATGACATTATTATTATTTTCCTTAATACTACTCTGTTAGGATTAGATCAAACTGTCAACACAATTACCTGAGCTTGGTCGTCACACTGTTCACATTGTCCAGCAAGTATGACAGGAATGCTGCTACTGGTGCCAGGAACAGAGGAAATGACGAAACAGGATACACATTTTACCGTCACAAGAAGCACTGGGGCTGCAGTCACGGTTACCTAAAACACAAAAGACATCACATTCTTAAAATTGTACTTCCTAACTTTCCTTTGGTCTCTGTGTTAGATATCCTTTGGTTGGACTTCTTTAATGGGTCACATGTCCCAGAACTGATCAGCTGTGTCCCAATTAAAATTTCACATGTGAATTAAACAAAGCCAGGATTATTTCAAAGAATAGTAACAGAGACTATTATTATTTTTACTGATTTTACTGCAGTCATTGTAGTTTAATACAAATACGAATAGAGGAGGGTAAGAATCTCTTCATGTACAAGCTCATTGGTTTAGTTTGTTAGTGCAAAATCTACAAGCTGTCTTCAAAAGAAGGTGTTTGACACAATAAGGAGGACTCCTTATTGTGGACTTCTGGGCACTTGACAGTCAGATTTGGAAAAAGTTAAATTCTCAAAGGGGGAAATTATGTTGCTATATGCGAAAGGAAAAAGGTTTCATGAGCCTACTGGGGTACTGTGTTTGTTGCCAGGCAACAACTGTGAGGACAATGCTGGATGTGACATCTGGAGGTAACAAAGACGGACTCTCTAAGTAGACGGCGTACAGCCAACAGTTGAGCATCTGGGATGCAGAAGTGCTCCTTCCCAATAACATGTCCAGGCTTACACCATCTGTTATTGATCCAAAAAGCATCCAAGATCTGTATTTCCCTTTTTTATCAAGTTTATTCCCCAAAAATCTCATACTCTCCTTAATTATTATTATTACTAATATATCTTGTCCTATATAATATTAACCATACATTTGTGCCTCTCCTCTCTCAAATATGCAATTATCATTGTTTGGAATTTATGTGGACTTTAATATCCTTAACCTCTTTTTTTCACCTTTAGCAGTTGTTTGAGTTTTGGCATCTTTTGTGTAGTTTAACATCAGTAAATAAGGGCCTTCTCAGTTGGGCAACAGACAAAAGCAAATGCAGAAGAAGAAAAAAATATACTGAAAGTGATTAAGTTGGATGGGGAAGATGATATTAACCGTCTGATTGGCAGATGCAGGTCTCCTTCCATCCTTGTGTACTGTAAGGGTGAAAATGTAGACTGCTCCTGGTTGCAGGTGACTGCTGAGCACAGTCATCTTCCTACTGAAACCCCCCATGAGCTGCTTTATAACAGGAGACTCTGTAGAGTTCTGTAAAAACATGTTTTAGTGTACTGAGACCAGGACACCACATTAAGCTAAAAAGACACATTACTAATTCAACTCTTATTGTGTTACACTGATTTTGATTCTAGTTAAATTTCCAAGACATCAAGGCTGTTAATATCAAAGTTCACCTTCACAAAGAATGTCCAGTGGTACTGTAGTGTATCATCCTCTCCAGGCTCCATGTCAGGGTCGTGGGACTCGGATCCGTCCAGGACAAGATCTCTGCTGCTGGACCAGAGTCTGTGAGTGCCTCCCTTAGTGATGGCCACTAATAGAGAGTGGACCACTGTGATGTTGGTCTTCTTTTGGACAAATAGAGGAGTTCCCTGAAATGACACTGTGAATACCAGGCAATAGCTCCCAATATGAAGAGCATTTTTTGGAAGTAAGAGAAGAGGTGATGCTGCATCCTTCTGACTTCTAAGATGGACTTTGTTCCCACTGGTGAAACATGAATCCTTGAAGATTTCCCACAGATAGTTAGTCCTGTAAGCTGAGCAGTTTATGTCTGCACTTGCCTCAAAGAAGCTTGGTCTAGATCTGAGAATGGTAGAAGACTGGTTCTGGACCAGGGAGACTTGTGGGATGGAACATTGAAGCTCTTCCACTTCCACATGGAGCTGTGTGGACACATGGCTGACATTGTTGAAAACTTTCAGTATAATTCTGTATTTTCCTGTATAATGGTAGGTATGACTAACATCACTTGAGTCCATGACCAATATTTCAGTAAAATCTCCAAAGTCCCAACTGTATCTGACATTGCTTCCTTCCTTCACGGTTGCAGACAGTCTGAGAGCATGTCCGACAAATACTTTCTCTGAATCACGAACAAGGCTGACTTGCTTGACAGGCCACTCAGTTCTTACAGTTTCACTTATTGTCTGAGAGCAGACTCCATTGCTAGCACGTAAGCAAACGGACCACAAACCACTCTCTTGTGGAGTGAAGTTCACTTCTTGCCCTATGAGCCACGTGGACCGAGACCTTTCCAACTGAAAGATCCATGTGTAGTTAAATGGAAACCCACTTTTAACATTTGCCTTGAAGTGTATTCCTTTCAGAACCTCAAAAGTGGTGTAACAACAGTTTACAATCTGCAAACCTCGGATACTCTCAGTTACTAGAATGCTGGAGAAGATCTCAGTGCTACTGACCTGGTTTGTAGCTTTCAGCGTGACCAAGTACTTGCCAGCTGGAAGGCTTAAAGTGGTGACCTGGCCTTCAGAAATATCCTGACTATGAATCCAGTCTTTGCTTTGGAATGTTACACCAAAGCTCACATTACTTCCTTTGGATATTGTAGGAATAAACTCAACTTGCTCACTGGTGCAGATAGAGGCCTTGCTGATGTTCAGCAGAAGACCTTTGATTGCTTCTTGGACAGTGACATTGTGTGAAATGATCTCCCAACTTACATAATTGGAGGCATTCAGATACACCTGGTAAATGCCTGCATGAGAAAATCTGAAGACAAAATTTGGATACATGGAGGTAAAGATGGTCTCTTTGGTACTTCTAACTTCCCAGTTCCACCGCAAATCATTACCTCGGTGGACAGACCCAGAAAAAGACAGAGAAGCACTAGCATTGACAGAAAATGGATGTTTCTTCCCGTCAATTTGAAAGTCGACCTCCAGGACCTCCTCCTGAACCAAAACCTGTTTGGTGTCACTGCTCTGGCTCAGGACATTCTGAACTGATACTCGGAGAAGATTAAGACCCAGATTTGTGAAAGTGTAGAGAAAAAAGGGCACATGTGTCAGGAGGGGTGAAACATCACTATTCACATACCAAAGGTAGTGTAGGTCTGAACCTGTAAGAACATGTGCAGATATGTTTACCGGTTTCCCTCGAGCCACGGTGTTTGAGTGCGTCGCTATGTGTGAACCTGTCACATGTTCAACTGCAACAAGAGAAAAACTCTTCATTGCCTCACCCAAGATACTGGAGGCTGTGAGCTGAACTGAAATCCTACCAGGATTTTCCACCATCGCATAAAAAAGCTCTCCATCGCCTCTTATTTGTTCCCCACTCTGTGTGACAAGCCAACGATAAGTGACGTTGGATCCTTTGGTGACTGAGGCAATGAACAGCGTTTCCTTAAGAGTTGGTATATACTTGTTGTTGATTAGGCTTTGACATTCAATCCGAGGACCCTCTATTCTTTCAAGCACCTCAATTAAAATAGAAGCCTCCTTTTTGTTAATTAAGTTCTGGGCGATAACCCTGACTTGATACACTCCCGGCTTGGGGAAAGTATATCTGAATTGATCAGTTCCCTGTCTTGTTGCGGTTATGCCATCTACTATCCAGTGATAGTTATGAATGTCACTAGAACTGCTAGTTGATGTGATAAGAGTTTCCTCTCCCACTACAGCGAAGGGGTGACTGGTATAAAGACTCAGGTCTGAAACAGGAAGTAAAACATTTAAAGTGAGGATTGCAGAATCGTGGCTAATGGCATTAAATGCTGTGGCAGTGACTGTGAATTTACCATTTGCGGTAAAGACATGTGATACATTTTCCTTCTGCTCGACAGGAGACCCATCTCCAAAGTCCCAGAGCACTGATACATTGCTGCCAGCACAACTGGCAACCCAAAATGATATTGATTTGTTGACTATCAGTGTATTGCCTTGACTTTCATGTGCAACAGAAAGTTTATGGACTGGTTTTTGAATGGTGATGTTAACCTTAGCCGTTTGGTTGCTAACTTTGTTACTTGCCACAACAGACACTTCTTCAATTCCTTCATCTTTGAAGATAAAACACTTTTGAGGGGTTGCTATTGAGCCACTGAGACCAGATGGGTTACTATACCAGTAAAATTGGTAACCAGTACTTTGTTCAGGGGAAACAAAAACTCTAATGCATACTTCTTCTTCGACTGCTGCTACATCCCGTGATGACTGCACAACCACTTCAGTTATTGGACTTTCCACACAGATACTTTTACTAAGTGATACAGAAGTAAGCAAACTAAACACAGTAAGATTAAGATGGAAAACCGCAGGACTTAGAAATGTGTGAGTGGCTGTTGATTGTCCAGTCATCACAACCAAAGGTGAATCATCTCCAAAAAACCAATGGAAAGTCAGAGTGGAAATGTTTCCATTTACCAGAGCTGTGAATTGTTCATTTTTTCCTGTCATGATACATTCTGTTGGAAGAACACCACTAAGGGTTAAATTATACACTTCAACAGTGATAGACTGATGAGTTCTGCTAACAGAGTTAGAAACTGTTACACCAACTCGAAAGATCCCTGGAAGTGTATAGATGTGGGAGACAGAGGCCTCTGTAAAATTCTCCTGTGGAGACTCATCACCAAAGTCAAATTCCCAAATTAGACTGGTTCCAGTGGCCACTTCGGCTTTGAAATCTATTGGCGATCCTACTTCATTTTGCCCATTGTATGTAACAGTTAATCCAGAAATTTTCTCCATAACTACCATTAGAAGCGAGGCAGTTACCGATGTAACATTGTTACTGGCACATACAGTGATGTTATAAACTCCTGCAGATCCGTAACTGTGGCCGGCTTTGTGATGAATGCCTTGGACGACCTTTGATCCATCGCCAAAGTTCCAGGTATAGAGGACAGCCAAGCCGGGGGGGTTGACAAAAGCTTCCAGATGGAGGGTTTCCTTGACAAGGAGTGCCAGAGTGGAAGGTAAAATAAGGATGTGAATCAACTGGGGGAAGACGCTGATCTGCATGGTTGCATCAATGTAGTCATATTCAGTGGAAACTTGAACACGAAGAGTGTAGTCCTCTGGAGGGGGCAAACAGACAAATAAATAAATAAATAAATAAATTGAAATTAAATATGTTGGTTTTAGGTCTTGTGAGATGATTGAGTTCAGACCAGAACAGAACCCTTAGGAACTCCAGCAGCCCACTGCAGAGGGATGAGATTAAAAATCTTGATAGTTTTTTGGATTGAGAGATTAAATTTAAACAAGTATGAAAAGGTATAGAAGTGTCTGCAACCTTTGATACGCCACATCATAAACTATAGTTTTCAAGACAAACAATTTTTTGGCCTCAAATGCAAAGTTCTAACTACATTTAAGTTATATATGATAGAGAGGACTCTTCTGTATGAACAGGGTAATGTTTCTCTTACTCATGGAGTTCCTCAAGCGTTGCTGTTGGGCACTATGCATTTCTTAATGAAACTGTTGCCTTTTTTTAACCATTATTTATTGACTTTTTTTTTCAATTATGAGAAAGCATTTTGGTCATTGTTATAGTTTTTAAAGTGTGCTCAAATATCTGACCTCGACTTTGGCCAACCTTATAAAGATGACATAATTAAATAGCAACATTTAGATTTGACAACAGCTTGTAAGTTTTTCAAAAGTGTTTGTGAGTATGTTACCCTGAGTGGAATAAGTGTGATTCACTGAGTCCTCAATATAGATCTCTTTCTCTCCTCTCTCCACAAGTCCTTCAGTGCTCTCACATGGAGCAGACTGGATGTGGTCAAGATTGCTGCCATCCCCAAAATCCCACCTACACGAAAAGCAGCAGAAGTTTAGATGAGACACATCACAGGTCCATTTCATGGTTTTCTATTGAAGTCTGTTCTATATCTGTCTTTTATGATTTTTGTAACTGCTTATTTATGAGTTACATTACAAATATAGTAATATTGGTCCTTACTTAAAAGTAACTGGAAGGGAGATATCCACTTTGACCCTGACGGTGTAGAGGTGGGTAGCATCTACCGCTACAACCTCTCTGACAAACAGGAACTCTGGCTCAGCCAGCGGCATCATTTCATCAGCGATAAGAAGGATTTGCTGGCTCTGTGAGCTCACCGGGTTTGACGCTGTAACCTAGTGGCCAAATATAAAAGTGAAACACAGGAAATTCTGTGAAACATGATGAGAAGATATGCAATATCTGACACCATAAAAACAAACCTCCTCACCTGTAGCTTATACTCAGCAGCTTGCTTGAACATTACACTGTAAGATTCTCCTTCATAAGCAAACTTCTCCAGGTTGTCAATCACCCATGTGAATTTTACTGAAGAACCACTTTCCACTTTGGCTTTAAAAAGCTGTAGTTTAAGGAAAGAAAAAAAGAAAAGAAAAAAATATTTTGAGTCATCAGTTTAAAAGATTGGATTTGTCTGTTATTTTCCCTTAAGTGAAGATCATATATTTTATGGCAAATTTTTGGAAGAAACAAAGAAATTTTAAGTGTTAGCTTTTATTTTCCTCCCGCTTAATATGAGTCTAATTGGATTTCATTCAACTGTATTTACTTAACATGTCTCTTGTCTCTTTAAATTTCTCTGAGATAGCATTTGATGTCAAGTGGGGCAACATAAAAATCAAGCAGATTTGAGATTAAATGGATTAAAAGGTTCATAGACATACATTTATTCACTCTGGCTTGGTTAGTAAAAATATATCATCAGACCTGCTGAATGAGCTTTATAACGACTTATTTTTGCACTTACCTGAGACGTGTTTACGAGAATCCTACGGCATGCTTGTGGCTCAACTCTAAGCCCTGTCACTGCCTCGTACCCATAAACCTGCACACTCACACCCTGGAAGCCGTCAGCATCCATCACGCTGATGCTGAGCGTCTGAACACCTGGCGATGGCAGCACAAGAGTTGCGGAGGAAAACCAGTCATCTTGGGACTGTTTTTTACATCCGGGTGCAGAATGAACCACCTCTTCAGGGCAAAATGCATAAAAGGGGACTCCAGTCTTGAGTACGGGGGCCGACCACAAGCTCCTGGCTTTCTCTCCAAATAAGGACTTGACAACAATTACAGTTGAGACATTCACTTGTACATGGATATGGTTCTTTTCATCTGGAAGGGGTTGGATGATGTTGAGTTTAAGTTTAGATCTCGGGATGGGACCTGCAGTCAGGGTTCTGATATCAGGAACTATGGTTGTCTCCGTGTATGTGTAGTCAAAGATATTTTCATGCTCAGTAGCTCTGTGAAGTGTGTCTCCATAGAGGATTCTCAGATTGCAGACCACCCCGTCTACCCACTTTGCATCTTGGGGAAATGAAGTGAGACCTCCCTCCCACCAGCCTCCCCACTCTGCTCCCCTGACAGACAGGTAACTTTGGCGCCAAGGAGATGTGAGAGAGAGGTCACTGTTAAGGCAGTGCAAAAATGTTCCAGAGTCAAGAGTGTGTTGCATAGCAACAATATCATCAGGATACACCATGATCGCTTCTTCTGGTTGTAGAACCTGTTGCAAAAAGACATGATGTTTATGTCAAACAGAGCTGATACTTCTCAGAAAAGGCAGGGAAAGCCAACTTACACTCAAAGTTTTTAGTTCAGCACTTGGGTTTATCTTCAGGGGCAGGTCTGCCACCAGGTGGTAGAAGGGAGGAAGAGCTGGGTATCTAGGTGGCAAAGAGAAGCCTCGGCTTCCAGCTGCAATGCTGTAAGGGCTGCAGGGAGTGGTGTTAGGCATGCAGGCCTCCACTAGATGGCACCAGTACTGGCCCACACTGCATCCTCCCTTGGTGTTGCAGAGGGGTTTGGCTGAACAGCAGCTGAAGGGATTAAGGAGAGAGCTGCAACCTGACAGGTAAAGAAGGAGTTATTACCGGCTGCACTGCATCTGATGAACCGAAACATCTGAAGTAAGATCTGTTCAGTACCTGGAGGTACCAAGTAATGATTCGGGCTGCAGTAGGGACGTAGGATCTGGATTCGGGCCAGAGAGGACACGGAAGTGGGCTGGACCACCAATTCCACAGATGTCAGCTGACCTGCATGACTGAACCACAAGCCTGGGAAAAGTAGCATCTGTGGGGATCATAGGAGCATTGGAATATATGCGAGAAACTGAAATACACACAAAACAATAGTACTGAACTCTTTAAGCATGACCTAATTTGTTCATTTGAATTGATTTGAACATTTGTTTAAAGATGTATTTACTAAAACAAAATATACTGTCACATTGGATGAAATCAAACTTTAATTGAAGAAAGCAACTAAAAGGAAGTTAAGAATCAGTGATAACTAAGAATCTTGGTGTGATCTGAAGTGAGGATATCAGTACCTACAGAAAGTATAACTTTCTTCCTGGAACATTATGCCCAAGAAGAATTTGGAAAAGCTCTTCATTACCATTATTTTCTGTACGGTGTATAATGGAAATGCGTTTATTACTGGTCTCCTCACAGTATCCGATATCTACAACTCATTCAAATCCTGTTTCCCCACTTTTCATGATCAATAATGGTTTTCCTTAAGACTGACAAAAGGTTTTGACCTGAAATCTTGACTAACCTCCACAATTCGTTGACCAGTGTCTGGTGCACTGGGAAGTGGCTGTGTCGGTGTCTCTGTGTAGACACCAGTCAAGAGAAGCAGTCCAGTCACATAACTATTCACAGATGGGAGAGACTCTGGATGAAGAGGAATAAACCAAAATCAAATTGGCGCTCCTCACTTCTGAAGGAAAACTAATGCAGCAGGATACAATTTTGGGTGAGGAAAAATAATGGAAAATCTTGATAATTTTACTTCAAACTGAGTCTGTGATGTCACCGAACCCTGTAAAATTGATTAGTTTACTAAAGGACATACTTTCAAACTCAACTGGCAAAAAATAAGCAATATGATTTTGTTATGATGCAGACTTTGATACGATAATTTTAGACATGCAAATTAATTTTTCATGAGCATCAAAAAAGTCATTTTTCAAACACATCCTGATTAAAATTTAAATGAGTTTCTATGCTTCTATCATCTAACAACTCTGAAGAATTAGTCATCATCTATTTAGAATTGTAACCTTCTTTTTGGACTTTGCTCCTCATTGCTTTCCAACTGACAACTTCCTCTATCGTTCATTTCAGCATCTTGTCCTTAGGAATAAACTTACCAGTTACTTGAGTTTCACAGATAAAGTGGGATTGTGTTGCACACTTCACATTCCTCCATCTTCCAAGAGTCCCCAAAGCCATCTGAGGACATGACCACTGACTTGTACCATTCTTGTCCCACCTCATAGGACTTTGTGCCTCCCCAAACTGGTCATTTTCTTCATCCAGTTTCTGCATCCATACCCACACTGTGGTTTGTCTACGCAAAAGTAGAAAAAGGTGAGTTTTTCAATTATATATATATATATATATATATATGTATATGTGTG
>JAOWBL010001382.1:0-15464 GCA_028564865.1 Zenarchopterus dispar | reverse complement strand
CGTTACATCAGAGCAAATTCCTAGTCTGTAAACCTGTTTACTGGCAATGGCAATAAAGTGATTCTGATTCTGATTCTTCTGATTCTAATTTATGACACTGTATGCATGTATGTATGTATGTATGCGTGTATGTGGTTATGTATGAATGTGTATGTATGTATATAAATAATCATATATTATACCTTGCATTACAATTTTTTATTATCTATCTTAAGTCAGATTTTACCTTACTTCATTTTGTTGTTTATTATACCATTATACAGTATTGTTTTGTAACTTATATTTATAGGATATCTTATTTTATGGTATCTTATATCCTATAATATATAATACTGTATCTTGTCTTATGATACATGTTTTCTAGTGGAATCTTATTATTTTTTGTATGCCTCAGCTGAACATATTTTGTAGTGTCTTTTAAAGAAGCACAAAGGTCTCTCTCCACACAAAGGTCACAGCCAAGACTTGAACCAAAAAACATCTAGTTATGAGACAACAGAGGTGACCATCAAGCCACTGTGCTGCCCTCCCCTTGCTTCTGTGGGTTTTCTCCACACACTCCAACTTCCCCTCACAATTCAAAAACATGAATGGTAGACCAATTCTAAATTGACAGTAGAAGAGAGAGATATAAACATCAGCGATTTATGCAGTGCTGCCCTGTGATTAGCTGACTGTATAACTTCATGGGTTAATAAGATCACCTGTCTCTGAGGCTCGAGTGATCCTATCCAAGATCTGGCAGCCAGTGTGGTCATCCTGGAGGTTGATGCTGCCTACAGGACTTCCTGGTGATGGTACATGCAGTTTTAACCACAAGGCTTTGCTGCAGAAAGTCCTCAGAAGAGTTTGATACTGGCCAAGCAGGTCAGCCAGAACCAGAGGTCGACCCAGGTCCAACCACTGAACAGAAAGAGGCCAGCGAACACAGTCTGGAACTGCTGCTGTAGCTGTGGTCACCAGTCTTTCCTGTTTTTCAGGATCATCGTCCTTCTGAGGACCAGAACTGTAAAACACAAGAAGTCTCTAAAGCCATCAGCACACATGAGACACACAAAACAGAATCACAGTTGGCCAGAACCATCAGATCACCTAGACAATTCAGACTGGGTGAAGTTTGGTGCTCTTAGCCATGAAGGTCATGGAAATCCAGAAAAGTCTGGATGGAAGACAGTTCAGTTTAGGACCAAAGTATTTTAAATAAGAAATTAAATATTCTCAAGAACCAAGAAAATGAGTCCAGAGGATTCTACCCAGGGTTTTTGGGGTTCCAGAAGCAGTTCCAGAGGGAATATTGAGACAGTTTCTGGCTGCTTTAAGGTTCAGGATAAATATATTAAAGTCAGTATACCAACCCAGCAAAATTGCATTTTAAAAGATGCTTAAAAGATAGTCACATAAACAACATATTTATTTGGTTGAAAAGTGAAAGGTGAAAAGCCATCAACAGATAGATGGGTGGGGGCCTAAATAAAGCTAATAACAGGTTGACCATATTTATTAAAAAAAAAAACAAAACAAACAAACAAAAAAAAAAACCCCAGAAGATTTCCATGAATTTCGTGTGTTTGGTGGGTAAAAGAAGCACTAAGAAATTTAGGTGTTACATTTTCGGTGGTTGTGGGAGTCCCACAGGAGGACGAACCCATGTAGCTCATCTGGGCTGAGCTCGGTTGGACCCTTGGATCAAGGCCTGGCCACCAGGCACTTTTCATCAAGCCCTTCCCCCAGTCTCTAGGGTTAAAGCCCCAGCTACTTGTCTGGGATGAGGGACATTGTGTTCTTGATTTATAATGAGGTGGCAGTTCTCAAATTAGTGCTCACCAAGTGTTGGTAGTAATTGGAAGAACCAGATGAAGCATACAAGTGGCTGAGATGAGCTTCCTCTACAGGGTGTCTGGACTCTCCCTTAAGAGACAGGAGGAGATGTTCATCAAGGAAAGACTCAGTAGAGTCACTGCTCTCCCACTTCCATAGGAACCAGGTGAGGTGGTTCATTTGGTTAGGATGTCTCCTGGATGCCTCCCTGGCATGTGCAACTATGAGGAGGCCCAAGGCAGAATTGGCTTAGTGTTCTACAGCCAAGACAGAACCCACGTTTTTCTTCTGAACCTGAGATTTAACTATCAACTTGACTCCGCTGACTGTCAACACGTCTTCCACAGAGGAAGATGAATCTGTTGAGTCTGAGGTGGGTTCACCCATTACCAGAGTTCAGGTCACTTCGGTAGTTAAAAAGATCTATGGTGACAGAGCTCCATGTGTGAATAAGATCCACCAAAGTTCCTCAAGGTTCTGACTGTTGTAGGGCTGTCTGGTTGGCTGCAACATCACATGGATATTGGAGGCTGTCCCTTTGGATCTGCATACAGAAGAGGTGTTTCCCCTTATTAAGAAAGGGGACTGCAGAGCATGTTCTAATTAAAGGAAAATTACACTCTTCACCCCGATAAAGTCTATGTTAAACATAATATTCAGGAGAAACAATGCAGGTTCTGACATGAAACACTCGACCAACTATACCAGTGGTAGGGAACCCTGCTCCTCGAGGGCTGATGTCCTGCATGTTTTAGATGTCTCCCTGCTCCAACACACCTCATTCTAATTAATGGTCATTAACAGGGTGTCATCAAGGTCTGAACAAGTCTGTCAATGACACAGCCACTTGTGTCATGGTGTGAAGAAGCAGGGAAACATCTAAAACATGCAGGACACCAGCTCTCGAGGACCAGGGTTCCCTACCCCTGAGCTATACTATACCCTTGCTAAGATACTGAAGGAATCATGGGACTTTGTCTAACCACCTCATATATGTTTTGTGGACTTGGAGGCACTGTATACCTGTAGAGGATGCTCCGAGAGCATGGGGTACTTGGATCAGTGCAGCGTATGCAGTAATGTGGACTCTGTACTGGCCTGCTATGGAGAGAGCTGAACCAAAAGGAACAACTCTCAGTATGCATGTCAGTCTATTTTCTTAGCCTTTCCTTTAGTCAGCAACTGCAAGACCAATCCGTCAAACATGTTGTTCCCAGTATGTGACATATCAACTCTAGAGCAACAAAAATACTGCTCATAAAAACCTTACCAGTCAGGAACCTCTACCCTTGCTGCCAAATCCAGCTCAGCCTGGTCCGGATGATATCCTTCCACATTCTGGCAACTGTTCACTTTCCCACCAACTTCATTCAGAACCTGTAAGTGATTGGTGTTAGTGACCGGAGTGGCAGATCTGACTGTGTCAGCCTTACAGTTCAGCACATTTGTTGCTATGACAGGTGGCAGCTGTTCAGATGGTTCTCCTTCTGCCCTGTGAGGTAGTAGTGGAACCAGCAAGTCACTGGAGGAAACCAGCACCTGAAACAGCAGTTCTGCTGAGGAATGGTTCAACTGGGAAGATTGAGGCAGGGCTGAGAGATGGTGGGAGGAAGGTGGAGAAGCGGAAGTGGCCTGCAATGGTCCAGAGTCTTCTGAAGTTGCTTTTTTCTGTGGATAGTGCTGGAATGACTCTAACATTTCCACACTGGTCTGACTGGGACCACATTGGGATGGGCATGTTTGGCACTGGCAGCTGTTGCTTTGTCTATGAAGATGATGTTCCTTGATGCTAGTGTCTAATAGATGATCAGAGGTGGAAGTAGGACATGTTTTACTGTTGGTTTTGAGGGACGAGGACTTTATTGAGGGCTGGTTATTATTGAAGTGAGGAGGTGAAATGAGGTAGATATTTTGCATCTGTTCCGAGGTCCAATTGCTCCTCAGAGTTGAGCTCCCACAGCTGGATCCATCCGCTGGATCAGCGTTGTCATCTGAGCATGCTCCGTGGCTGGGCTGGGGCTTACACACCTGGCAGCTCTTTTCAAAAGTCCTGCAGAGGAGTTGATTTACTGCCGTTTCTGCATGATGTATGGCCAGAATGCTAATGAGCTCTTTGACTGAGAGAGATTGAGGTCTTCCAAAGACTCGTCTGGGCAACCCCGAGGAACAATGGACCTGCCTGGTTAATTCCACCCTTCGCTGGGGGACACTGTGTTGCACTCGGTGCTCTTCTACTGCCTGGTTATACAACTCTGTGCCTGCTAAAACATCTTCTAGGACTTCCCTTGGGAGGGCATCTGAACCAGTCTGGCCCACAGCAGACAGAACAGCAGTCATGTATCGCTCCATTAGAACCAGAATCTGCAGAGAGAGCAGGTCCAGAGTCTGTTTCATTTTCCCTAGCACGCCTGTGTGATGAGCAATAGCTCGTCTCAGGTACGGATCAGAGTGGACTCTGGAGACCAGACAGAACCAGTGGTTCATATGGACCCGGAGCTCCTGGCTCAGGGAGGACACACCAACCCGAAATGGAGGGCAGCTGGATGGATTCTGGAGATGAGAGAAGGAAGTAAATCAACACAAGCAGCCAAAGAATATAAATAAATCAAATGAAAACCTTAGATGAACAATGACATGGAGCATTTCCAGCCAATATTTATTTGTCAGACAAATGTCCTCAAATTTGTCTCCAGAATACTTTGGTAAACAGAGGAGTTCATAGTCAATTCAAAAAATTAAAGGAAAAAAAAATTCAAGACAAAAAGCTGAAGAAGGAGTCCTACAGGACTTGGTTTGCCTGCCGACTCCCGAGGCAGTTGATCCAGGCGAGCCGCAGCCTCGACAGTTGCTGAGGCAAAAAGTCAGGTGTGGGAGGAGATCAGAAAGGCCATGGAGAAAGACTTTCAATTGCCTCAGAGAAGATTCATGCAAACCATCAGGCAGCTCATGTTGGGAAAGCAGTGCTTCACCAAAACCGGGTATAGTGGTGCTAGGGTGTCGTAGACCTCAACTAGGGATACAATTGAATGGTGGAAGGAATACTTCAAGGATCTTGTCAATTCCACCAAGATGTTCTCCCTTGAGGGGAACGAGTCTGTGGACTCCTGGATGGTTTCACCCATCACTGGACTTGAGGTCACCAAGGTGGTTAAAAAGCTCGACGGTGGCAGGGCTCTGGGGGTGGATAAGATCCACCCTGAGTTCCTTAAGGCTCTGGGTGTTGTAGGGCTGTGTTGGTTGACATGTCTCTAACATTGCATGGACATTGGGGGCAGTCTGGAGTGGTGGTTCTATTTAAGGAGGACAGGTCGGAGGTTGCTTGGTGGACTATTATCAGTCACCCTGAGTTCATTATGAGTCCACTTAGTTTAGACCAGTATTATGCCTTTACAGTTTGAATTATTTGTCT
Source organism: Zenarchopterus dispar (assembly GCA_028564865.1). Lineage (NCBI taxonomy): Eukaryota > Metazoa > Chordata > Actinopteri > Beloniformes > Zenarchopteridae > Zenarchopterus > Zenarchopterus dispar. Next base: position 10,237 of record JAOWBL010001382.1, on the reverse strand, counting down.
AACACAGCTGTAAAGATGTTATTTTGAGATCTGTATGTTATTTTATCTAAAACCAGTTCTGATCTATAAATCTGGTCAACTGGAGATTCTCTGTTTCATTCCTGCAATGAACTTGAGATTTATGCTTTGACCCTTTTACATGCAAAGGATCATCAAATAATTCACTAAGTAGAGCCATATTGCCAATTCTTTACTTTAGAGTGTTATGTTATTTCAATCTTATTCAGGTATTGTAGTCACTTGATAGTTAAAATGTGTTTCTACTGAGGTATTAGACGCATTTCTCCACAAGAGTGTGTTCCTGTTACATGTAAATCACTCCTCGGCCTTTCTGGTAAGGTCTATGCAAGGGAGTCTGGTCTAAGCTTAGATTCAAGAGGAACAATGTGGGTTCCCTCCTGATCGTGGAACACTGAACCAGCTCTATACCCTCACTACAGTCCTGGAGGGGGTGCGGGAGTTTGCCCAACCAGTTCACATGTGCTTTGTGGACCTGGAGAAAGCATTCTACCCTGTCCCCCTTGGGGAACTTTGTGGGGGGCGCTCCAAGAGTACAGAGTACCGGGTCTGTTGCTTTGGGGTATCCAGTCCCACGTACAAACGGAGCAAGAGTCTGGGTCACATTAATCAGTAGTAAGTCGGATTCATTCCATGTGAAGGTTGGACTCTGTCAGGGCTGCTCTTTGTTACCGATTCAATTCATAGCTTTTATGGTCATAACATCTAAGAGCAGACAGGGAATGCAAAGGGTCTGCTTTGGTGGCCCAAGCATTCAATCACTATTTTTTGCAGATGATGTGGTCATTTTGAGACCATGGCTCTCAGCTTGTAGCAGTCTGTTGTGGTGAAGAGAGAGCCAAAAGACAAGACTTTCAGTTTACTGGTCAACCTATATTCCTACTCTCACCTATGTCCACAAGCTGGGGGTAGAAATATTCTAAGTTCTGATCTGTCAGGTGCACAGGTTTACCAGAAAGACCATTAAAGGCTGATATTGTACATGTAAAATCCATTATTGAAGTCATAAATTTCATAAACTCAAAATTAGTGACAGTAAATTTTCTAGAAATATACCTGAGATTCAAGTCACAAGTTTATGAGAAGTACTATTGTAGACAGAAAAATGTCTACAATACTATTTTCAAATTAGTTACAAAATATTTAGTAAGTACACAAATTAGCAGAAAAAAAGTTGTCAACTCTGACATAAAGGAACACTTTGGAGTTAAATTAGCTTTCAATTTGTTATTTAAATGTTTTCATCCACTTTCTGTTCAGAAGCAAAGTTAAAATGAGCTTGGTGTTTCTGTAGAGACCCTATCTACAATATCAAAGGACTTAAATAAATATTTATTGTGACATAGCTCTGTTGACCGCTGTGCTAACATTAATGTCCATTTTGCTGTGAAAATATATTTGTTTTAACTGAAAACTGCTTTGATTCATAAGGCTTTGGTCCCTATTAAAAGTGTATGCTCCTGACCTTCTAAAAATCAAACCTGGGCTTGCTTTGACTCCAGAATGTTGCTTAAATCAACTCATAAATTTACAAGAAATAATCAAGTAACTAGAAAGAAACTCAGAAATTCCATCTTTGTGAAAACAAGTCTTCCATTCATACTTAGGAATATTTTGATTGATAGCTTATTTCTCACAGCTTGTTGACAGAAATCGTAATGCCATTGCATTTTTTATTTTTTTTTGAATTTTTCTTATTTATATTTTTATCTCGTCATCACCTCCTCACCTGATGTCTACAGCGAGGTTTCGTCATCTGGACCTCCAGCAGGTGTCTAACTCTGGACAGGTAAGCTGCAGCCAGGCGAACCCTCCTGGTGTACTCGTGGATGAAGAGCAGTACAGAGCGCTGCTCCAGGAGCTTCCAGAGAGCTCTGTACTGTTGTTGAAGGGACGATGAGGAGGAGGTTAGGATGACATCACTTTCACCTTGGAGACCCTTCACACATGCCTAAAGGAGGAGGAAGCACACTCAGTCACAGCTGATACTTTTATTTTCATTTTCAATTCACCATTATCCCTAAAAGGTCACAATATATGTACATTTTTTTGATTAATACTTCAAATAAAAACACATTCAACAAAGTTATGACCTCATCTCAACCAGACTGACCACTAGGATCGAGATCCAGACCTGCAATTCCTCTACCAACCACTAGGGTCTGGATCCAACAGTGAGTCAATCCCCATTGATCTCCATTAATAAAAGTATTCAACTTTACAACAAAAATAAACATAATTACAATGTGGTACAAAACAGTTTTGGTCTCCATAGTTAGATTTCACATTCATGACAACTGTACAGGAGGTGAATTTAGGGCTTTTTTTTACGAAAGTGGTTCCAGTGCTAGTTTGGTGCTAATACCAGACTTGGCACCAGTTTTTTGCTTTTTGATCACTGGATGCGAGGAAAACACAGACTTAATGTCAGGTAAACTTGTGCTTCGCTGACCCCTAAACCTTACTGGGCCAGATCACAGACTGTGTAAAACAATGGAGAAGCATTTGGTCACATGACCTGTTGGTTCATAAAGAGCAGTTTTAAAGCCGTTTTTCTTTTTGCAGGGTACAGCCATGTTGCTTTGGAAGTTAACGGAATAAATCAAAGTTAGCTTTTCTTCGAGCTCCTTTTGCTGAAATATCTGCAGATCTGCCATCAGAAATTTACAGCAGGATATACTGTTAAACATGTTGACTCAATGGTGAACTCAAATATGACCGTGACATTTAGCCAATGCTGGGTTAATAAAAACAGGTTGTTGCTTTGCTAATAGCGATAGCATGATGATTACAGATGAGGAACTTTAACTGCTTTCACTGTCGAGTCAACATATTAACATGTCCCATAGTTTATGGGCCGGTTTCAAGAGCAGCTATATCACGTTGGGGTCGTGATGATTGTAGCCTTCATATTTAAACAACCTCTGTGAGTTTAAAAACATATCACCAGAAAATTCTTGATGTGTTCTTACTGATTTAATAATGCAATCAAATATGCATCTACTGGACAACTGTGACTCTGAAAAGACATACTTTTCATCCTGAAGCATAAAAGCCATTGATGTTGATGGCAGAAACTTGTATGAAGTCAATTCTGAGGTCCAAACACAGCTTTTAGGGCCAGGATCAGCATCTATTAGTTGTGTTTCCATGACACTTTCTTGCAAAAGAAAAGTGAAATAAAGGAACAGCTGTGAGGGTCGATGTTTCCATTGAACAGTGTTTTTCTTTTCATGAGCATAACTCTCTCATTTCTCTCTCCAGAACTCTTCCTAACACTCCATATCTTGTAATATCAGACTTCTCATTAAAACAACAAAAATGAAGATCTCAACTTTGAAGAAGATGGACAAAGAACATCTCTTAGTCTTTCACAAATTATTGGGATTGTTGCTGCTGCTGTTGAGAAAATAGTCAACAGACGATGAAGGCAGTGGTTGATCATTCAAGTGACTGTGACTGTTTTATTTACGCTGAGTCAGAGGACACAAAACCAGTGGTGTGAACGGACCACCATACAACAACAGACCATTGGAATTTAAGATTCTTTACAATGTCCACCAATATTCATCATCATTATCTTCTCTGGTTGCCTCCATGACTTCTATGACTTCTGGTGGCATATTGATTGTATTTTTGACCACCTGGATGATAGACAATAAGACTGACTAAATCAACGCAGGATGCAGATGGGGTTAGTCCACATCTGGTTATTTCAAAACGCCAAGTATAAAAGGCTCTAAACACACTTAACAACTGCTATCTGGCTAGCTACAAATGATCATGTTATCAAAACTCAGGCAGATCCCTGGGAGTCCTTATTTTAGTAACGACATCTGAAATGAGGACGGATGGACAGATTTGATCACACAGAGTGAAGGGTAACTTTAGCTGGCCTAAGCTGAGCTGAGCTAAAATCGCTGACCTGAGAGTTTATTCCAGTTGCCTACCTTGTTCATTTACCCAGGTTGAGATGAACTGAATTGGGAAAAGTCCTTTTCCTTTTATTTGTCTTATGTTGACATGTCTGACTTTTTTTTTGCTACAACACAATTCACTACACATTCATTTACACACACTAGGACACATCACATAAACACTACAGTAGTTGCCACACTAAATTCTGCACCCATCACTGTCTTGTAGCTGTTGGTGTGTTTCCACTAGCAGGAGTTCAGGGTAAATCCTCCAGACAGAAACATCTAACAGGTCCAACTGTCTTCTAAGAATCTTCAGCCAGTGTGTCTCTAACACTCTGTAGCACCTCTACATTGCTGTAATATACCAACAAGACCTGAGCCAACTTGCAGGCTCATCTATTGTTTTTTTTCCCTGTAATCTCAAACTTTATCAAATGTACTCGTAGCAAAATGTTTCTGATCCAAACGGTTAATTTGAGTTGTGGCCGCATGGTTTATGTTTACATGAGAGTGCTGGATGTAATTTGAAATCCTGATCAGAAGACCTCCACCAGTAGTTCCTGTTGGTCCACCTGAGAACTTCTACTACAGGAACAATTTTCAGCTCTAAAGGTTCCTGAAGACCACTTTTACAGGACGGTTCTTGGTAATGGAGACATGTGTCAACAATTTGGTCCCTAAAAATGTACCCAGAACCCCCATAAAGAAACACACTTATTGTCTGTCTTCTCCTTTCATGTTACACGTTGATAACTTTAATCCTTTCTGACAGAATCAGTAAATCACCTGTTAATAAAATACATTAATTCAGACTGTCAGAAGACTGGTGAAAAAATAACATGTCTTCATTGATGGATAACTTCCTCAGCCTCTCCCTGGAACTCACCTTAGGAGACCATGCCTGTGACCCATCCACCAGCTGCCACTGGACCGCCACGGTCAGAAGAGACTGCTGCAGACGCTGCAGACGGGCGGAGGACCGTGACACCAGGTTGTGAGCAGCGACAAAGTTCTCCTCCTCCTCACTGTGCTCCTGATCGTGGAATAGCCACCTCAGACCAGGATTCAAGGTGCTGCGTAGGAGAAGTTCTGCTCGCTGCCAGGAACGACAGAAGGAGCTCTGGGACCAGTTACCTGGACAGGTTCATATACATGAAACAAAAAGAAGCATGCTAGAAGCATAATGTACTGAGGAAGTCTGGATTCACAGAGAAGACCCAATACCAAAGCCAAGATACAAACATCATCTTCTGACAAGTATCTGTAGGACTGTGTGGGTCATACAGAAGCTGCATGATTGGCTGTTTCATGACTGCTTGCATTATCATGGGTAGAGGTGTGACTACATAAATGGTCCTTGGAGTTACCAGCTGGTTGAAGTGACTACAACAACGCCTTCCAAGGTCTCTGGGTCAGAGCTGTTCAATGTTCAGGAGGATTTCTGGATCATCCCTCTTTCCAGAACTGCTTCAGACACATTTGTAGGATGTCTTGTGTGAACAGGTCTCTGGAGCTCATTCTACAACATCTCTACAGGGATCAGGTATGGACTTTGACTGGACCGGCACAGAAGGTAGATTTAGTTCTTCTGAAATCATTCTGTGGTGGATTTACTTCCATGTTTAGAGTCATTGTTGCATCACCCAACTTTTACTAAGATTCAGCTGCTGGACAGACATCCTGACATTATCCTGGAGGAGATTCTGGTAAACTGGGCAATTCATTTTTCATGACGACAACTTGTCCAGGCCCTGATCATTGTGCTCCACCATGCTTCAGCATTGGAATGATGTTTGGATGTTGGATCAGCTGTGTCAATATATTGTGCCAAACTTTTTTTTAAAACAATTCTACCTCTGTTCATCAGTCTATTTTTTTCAGTAAAGTTGTGGATTTCGAAGATGATTTTGTCTTCCTCCTTGGTGTTCTTCCATGACATACTGCCTGACCAGTGACTTCCATATGATAGATGAATAAACAGAGATATTTAGCAGTTCCAGTGATACTTTCAAGCCTTCAACCCCCCTGGTACAACTGAATGTTGTACAGGTGGTACAACATTTAGACCTCCAGGTTAAAATGTCCAATTTTACAGCAGAAATAAATATTTACAGTCTGGTACAAGAAACAGTTTTGGTCTCTATTGTTAGATTTCTCATCCATGACAACTGTATGGGGGTGAATATTTGTGTAGCTTATCGGGTATAATTAAATAAAACCACAAATTTATGCATAATTACGATTGCAGTCTTTTGACTGGCAGTTGGCTTATCTAATGGCTAGATGTCATCACTTCTTCATTAGCCATCATCATGGTACAAAGCTTGGCAAAGGAATCACCACTTTATACTAATCCAACTACTACATGTACCAGTCATTTGTGATTTCACCACCGAAACATGAGAAACACTTTTCTTCTGCAAACTCTGCAGACAGCTCCTCTGTTGTGTCATGGGGCCATGCAGTAAGAGGCTTTGAAACCGCTCTTCAGAAAACATATGGGTGACCAACGTCCATACAAACTGTCAACTGACGGCTGAGCCAGCAGCTGGGGTCTTCCAATGGCAATTTGACTGGTCAGCAATTTTCTGGACCTGCCTTCGGCCCACCGTCTGGGAGAGCCATCTTTCCAGACCTCGGCTAACCTTGGCCTTCTGACAAGCTCCAGCAGTAGCTCCAGTGTAGCTCAGCTGGAGCTTATTTAGATGACGTTTTAGTAGTACAGTCTGAAATGATGATGGCTGGATGGACACTAAGATGACACCAACCAGAACTCCCACACTTGGACTTCAAAAACCTCTGGGTGATGTCTTCACAACTTTAGCTGTTCCTAACCTTGGGTGGACGTTCACTTACAGGGCAAGTAGCTAATTGACTAAACTCCATTTCTAGCTAGTTTGTGTAACTGTGAACTGATGGATGTCTAAACGCTCTCAGATGACTTTCTTCCGCAGAGCAATCACTCTTGATGGTATATCTTCAGAGGTCTCCCTTTAACGAGTCATTCTTCCCATCAGCAGCAAACTTCAAACGTTTAAGCCTTTTAAGCCGAACTCATCATCAGAATAGTACCAGGTGGTCCAAGAACCTGCAGATTCAGCCTGCTGGGTTCAGAATCATACTAGAATGTACCAAAAACCCTGATCTGATTTAGTATTTTCTAATAACTCAACTTCAAGATCATAAAATTCAAACTGAAATAGAGATTAATTTCCACCCATATGTATTTCTACCCATCTCAGTGTTTTTGACAGAATCAGTTAGCTCTCAGAGAAGGAAATATTTTCACAGTTGCAGTGTACTGAAACTGGAAAAGCAATATAAAATTCTCCTCAATCCAGACTACACGTGTACAACTATAGGACATCTGCACACCAACAACAAATTTTGTGTTTTGGTGTGTTGTGTTGGACGTGGAACAGCTAGGGTTCATACCACTTATGCTCAGGTCCTCTGTAACTGTACAGGAACTGCTGATCCCCTGTAAGAAAGGAAAAAAAATAGTAATTATGCTACAGAGTTACAGTTCAGGTCTTGCGCATGACATTTACAGTCTCCTGGTCCTTACCAGCTCATGAAACATTACACACAATTTATTCAATAAAAACTAAGAATAAATGCAGAAACGGTGCATGAAAAACTAAAAGCCCAATTTCAACCAATTTTCAGTCAAGCTGAAAGAGTTCCTGGTCCACTCAATGACTGAAGGTGTCCAGGTCCAGACCATCACACCTCCACCACCGTGTTTGAGAGTGGCTCTAAGATGTTTCTGCTGTTTTTCTCCAAACATGGTTCTGGATATGAAGACCAAACACCTCCACTTTGGTCTTGGGACATTGTTCCAGAAGTCTGCTGGTTTGTTCAGATGAAGGTTTGTGGACCTCAGTCGTGTTTTCATGGTCTTTTTAGACCAGACAAATTTATGAGGACTTCATGATTCCTTCTGCTGAGGATCTGTATGGAGATGCAGATTTGATCTTCCAGCAGGACCTGGCCTCTGCCCATGCCGCCAGAAACACCAAAATCTGGTTTGATGCCCATGCCATCACAGTGCTTGACTGGCCAGCCAACTCACCGGACCTACCACTGATTGCATCAATTCCAAGGCGCATCAAGGCAGTGGTTAAGGCAAAGGGATTCCCAACCAAGTATTGAAGATTAACATATCATTTTGAAAATACCATATTTTGATTGATTTGATGTGATCCTAATTTCTTTCTTTTTTTCTGCAAAAACTGAGAAGAAAATGGTGATTTCTCCACAGTTTTCTAATTTTTGGAATTCCTATTTTCGTGGGTTTCATGAGCTGGAAGCCCAAATTATGTAAACAAATACTTGAAATTGTTTAAATTGTGGGCCCTGAATCTATAATCTCTGAAAGTTTAACTTTTTGAATATAATTATGGAAATAAACTTTTCCATGATATTCCAGTTTTTTGGAAAGGGTCCGTGTGTGTGTGTGTGCGTCTGTGAGGGGGGTCGCTACACCAGGACAGAATGACAGACTCAGTAAACAACTCTTTGCACACTTTCGAACAAATAAAATGAAGCAGTGAGCCAGGTTTAACCGGTAGGGTTGACTTTGACACATGTGGCATACTCTTGCAGATCTACATTGTATCAGTGGTCTGAAATGAAACTAACCTGCTCCTTCTCTGAACCCAACGGCTCGCAAAGCTCCCAGTCTGGAAGAGACCCAAACAAAAGCAAAAATCAGACACCAGAGATGAAAAAAACATAAACCTGAGGACTGCAGTTGTCTCACTGTTGCAGCTCCTTGGAGATCACCTGGACAGATGCACTCTAATTTTACTGTTCATTCTGGAGGTTTCGATCAGTCTGTAAACAGGTTTACAGACTAGGAAACTGCTCTGATGCAACAGTGCAGATAAAACATGGGATAATGTAAAACAAGAAATAGAATAAAAATAAATACATGTGAATAAGAAAAACAAATAAAAATAAAATAAAATACTCTGAAAAAGTTTAGGAGAAAAAAATCTACAATATATACATGTGTAAACAATAGTAGGAGCATAGTGTGACTGTTTTAGGAGTCATTTAAATATTGTTCATGAGTCTGATGGCTGAGGGGAAGAAGCTGTTCTTGTGGCAGGAAGTTCTGGTCCAGATGGACTGTGGTCTCCTGTCTGAGGGGAGGGGGTTAAACAAGCCGTGTGCAGGGTGGGGTGGGGGGTGGGGGTCTGTGTCCCTGTACAACTCTGTCTAGTAATGCCCCTGATCAGCACCATCACTCATGTGCTGAACTTGTTCCTGAACCAGTACCTGCTCCAAAACCAGTAATCATGTGCTGTGTGGATCACCTGCTGCCGGACCAGACCCTCCACCAGAATCTCTCTGCCTCTCTGGCTGGTTCTGCTCCATCCAGTCTCTCCCAGCTGTGGACAGAACACAAATAAAGTGAATCAATTTACTGGCCCAGCAGTGCTGAAAGTCCAGCTGGTCCAGTGTTAACTGGACTCCCTCGTCATCAGTTAGCACACCGGCTGTCGGTTTCTTTCACATGTCAACATTACAGACTCCTGAAGACCCAAGCTCATCCTCATTCTTCTTCAGCTTTTATTAAATCAGTAGTTGTCCATCACTATGGTGGAGATCATTTCCTGATAATTTTGGGATTTATTATCGCGACCAGTCATATCAATCCACTTCAAAATCCTCTCTGGTGACTTGGGTCGGTAAACCTGCCAATAACAGTCGCCTCCACTGGGACAGAATGTACTGAACTGATCAGTACCTGAAGGGGGCAGGCACAATGTCAAAATTCATTCAGTACTGTCCAAGAGCCACTCTTCAAAACAACAACAGCTGCAGAATTGTTGATAACACCTTGGATTAACAACTTTTTACAGTAAAACCACAAGAATCAGTCAGCTCACATTTCCTTTCTCTGAAATACAACATTCACTGTTATGCAGATGACACCCAGTTTTATTTATTTATGAAGCTTGAGAAAGCTAAATGATCCAACAGTGAGGTCCTCTCAGGTTAACAGTCATTAGAAAAAGATGACAGATCTTTTTGGCCCTAGAATAAAGCAGGATGTCTTCCACAGCACTGGAACATTCTCCTGGCTCAGGCTGACGAAGAAATGCTGCATAATCCAACAGGCCTTCAAGTCTCTTGGACTCACATCTCTTGGACCTGCAGCCTTGTCCCTGTTCATTCTCCCCAGTTGCCTCTACACCTGTCAGACAGGTGGCAGTAAGAGATGGAGGGGGACCCAGAATTTCCTGATGATGTAGGAGACACTGTTGGAGCAGCAGCAAGATCCATGA
>JAOWBL010001380.1:0-15469 GCA_028564865.1 Zenarchopterus dispar | reverse complement strand
TAGGTAGGTAGATATCATTGATGCTCCAAATATGTATTTACTTTCGTACTTCACTTCTGCCTTAAGATTTGCAGAAGAAAAGCATTTCTTTTAAATAGATTTTGTGTACGTTCCCTGTTGGGGACAGGTAAAAACTGCAGGAAGGTCAGTAGGAGTACCCCTCAATTCCTCAGCCATACTTGTACAATGTATTATCTTTTTAAGCTTTTACCGTGGTGGCACTAATCATTAAGCATAGAACCAATTTTACTATTGTTTAAAAAAAGAAGGAGAAAAAAAAGTACATTGTTGCTCCTACTACTGCAGTTATTTCTGAGTAGAAAATGACTGCAATCGTCTTAAGTTCAGTAATACTCTAACTACAAACACTGGAGGAGCCATTGCCACACAAAACGCAAAGTTGCAGCTCTTTATAGAGCCACATGAACAAACAAATAAGAGACTGGATCAGATCTTCCCTTCAGCCATTTATTTCAAGTCATAAAGTTTGAAGAAATAGGATTTGAATTAATGGGAGTAAGAAACGGAACTGTCTCCAGACCAACACAATTATCTGACAAAATATTTAAATCAGTTTATCATTTTCAATCTTCACAATGTTCTACTATTTATATTTTCCTGCACAAGCAGGGACTTCAAAGAAATGGTGACCTGGGTCAGTCAGCGTGTGATTGCTTAGTATCCCGAGTCTGCAGTGTGGTGGTCCACAGAGAATGTTCCCTCGATATTTTTATGACCCTCATGACTTTTACGGCGGCTGTAAAACTTTTAACTGTCACGTTCGCGTTTGCCTGATTTTTCTCAACAGGAACTTTCCAGTGTGCTTTGGTACAATCTGTCCACTTAGCACACAGCGCTTGAATGCAGCGGTAATATTTCCAGGAACAAAGGTGCGGACCACAAGAACAGTCACAGAAAGTGTTGAGGACGGTGCAGACTCACACTTTGGCCTCAGAGGGAATTGAGTCTGGGTTTCAGCACAGACAGGAGAGACCTTAACTTTTTAAAAATAGCCCCATGTTTATTTATCATCCTTTTTATTTTTTTGAGCATCTATACTGGAGATAAAAAATTAGCTGACTGATGCTTTCACGTGATTGAGCTGTTTTTCTCTCTCTCTCTGACTTTCAGTACCTCCGGTTTTTCAGTTTTATTTTTCTATTATCAAAAGCCTGCTGTAGACATTTGTTGCATGTCCACTATACCCTTTGTTTTTTCTATCCTTTGAGACTGAAACTGCTGGTTCAGTGAAAAGCTGCAGCGGTGCCACAGAAAAGGAAAGTTTGCCCTTTTCACAAGCTTTGGGACCGGCTGACTGACATTTTTGCTAATGCCATCCCATGAATTGTGCCATTTCGGTGAAGACATGGACGGTTTACCACCCTGAATTCACACTATTCTGACCACACAGGAAACTCCTCGTCTGTCTGCGTTTCTAAGTGAAAGCACGTGGAGATAAAATTTCCCAACCTTCAATGGATCTCAAATGTGAAATGTTGAATTATTCAAATAATGAATGAGTTCAGGTGACCGCAGTCAAAAAAAAAAAAAAAGCTCAGAAAGGCTGCGGTGCTTGTTACTGCGCCACATGGCCAAATCGAGCATCGAATGGCTTTTAAGTGTTTTATTTTCAGGATTTAGACGGATCTCAGACAGACAGGTTGCGTGTCTGGGTGTCATTTACAGCTGACATAACGCAAAGTGTTGACTTCAGACAAATCCCATTCGTTGACAGGAAAGACTCTACTTTTACAGCAATCCGGCGAGAGCTCGTAGAGCTCAAGGACTCTCTCTGCTCTCTGATAGGCTGCACTCTCCGTCCTCGTTTTCTCTTTTAGGGGAAGGTGGTAGTTGGATATGAAGCAGGCGAGTCGGGGAGCAGCGCAATGAAGGGGGCCGAGAGTTTCAGCTGAGTGCAGCGTTTTTCTCTCCGCTCGCTGATGGTTCCCAGATGTTTTTTAAAGCCAACGCTTTCTCTGCATTTAATTCCCTCATAGACCCCACTACGTCTCTCTGTCCCTCCTTTTACATACTCTCCTCATCTGTATATCAGATTTTCCTTCTACTTCAGGTAAAGTGGAGGAACACAGTTTGTGTGATCGTCACCACCCATCACTAAATAAACTGTTCTCCACACTTGTTCGCTTTATTTCTCTTCTGCTTCTCCTTCTTTTGCTCCCCTGTTTTTCCCTCTCTTCTCATTGCTCATCTTTGCTTTTCTTTTGGTTTTAAACATCTTTTAACCAATTAGGAAAGCAGCTTCATAATAAAACGTTCTTAAGATTTTGTGCAATTTCTGAATACTCCCGCACTTTGTGCGGAATAATTCAAAACATGACAATAACTGTAGAAATATAATTTTAGTACTTGACTCCAAAAATTACAGATTTTGTTTTATTAAAGCCTCTAAAGAAAACAGGTACAGCCATACAGGTTTTGTGCTATTACTGTTTCTTCATTATTTCAATTTATCACTTCACCAACATACATAATGCTCTGTGTGCATCTTTGAATCAAGAAATAGTCTTTGTTTCCTATCTTCCTGCCACTTAAATGCAAATACATGGAATAATGGACAAAACACAACAAATAAACAGAAAAAAACCCCAATACATTTTAAAGAATACTTCAAAATCAAAAACACAATATTTTAGAAAGTACAATGGCCCAACTGGCCTGTTGGTTAGCATGTCGCTAACTTAGCTGTGAAATAAAACAAACCAAAAAAAAAGAAAAACATTTTGAGTTATGATCAAACTGAGTGAAACAGCGGTGTCGACACAAACTGAATCAGCTTTTATTCACCATTAGACTCTGGAAACCAAAGCTGAAACTGGCTTCTGATTCACAACTTCTTTTTTGTAAAAAGGGACACTGCCAAAATGTTAGCATCCCAGGCCACATTTTAGAAACTACCTTTAAGGTTGTGAATTCTTAAAAAGTTTATCCTTTAGCATAATCACAGCCTACATGAAGTTAAAAGTTTTAATATTTTTTTTAATTTCAGTTTTCTGACTGAATGGGCCTAAAAGAGGATAAATATATACAAAATTAGTGTGATCGGTGAGATAAATGACTCCTTGTGTTAAGAAAAAAATCCATGATAAAACTATCAGGTTTAAGTAAACATGAAGGAAAAGAGACTTCTTGGATGTACTTTCTTAGGTCCCATGGGGGTTTAGGACCAAGGTTGTTTCTGAAACCAACCCCTAGTCACTCTGTAGTCCACAGGTCCACAATCGCTATATAAGGACTCGTATGTAGAGAACCATGTATTGAGTTCATCAACTTTATGAACATTCAGACAATACTGCTTTGGCAGTTTTGTCGGCGCTGTTCATTGCGTCATTGTTATCACAAAGATAAAACATATCAGATTGCTGCCAGTATAAATGTATTATTTCCGTCTTACTTTTTCTAATATATTCTCCAGTAAAACAAAACGCCCACTGATGTTGTCTTTGTTATATATTGCATTTTCTTTCCAAAGCTCATAAATGTGTTATGTACAGACAGTTTAAAAACTGCCATTAAAAACATAAACACTCATAGCAGAACAGTGATTGTCCAACTTCAAAAAGTCATTTGATATATCATTTTTAATTTTAATTTGAAGGTCATTAATATTTTTTATTTCAAAGAAGGTGAATTATGCAGTAGAGATGCCTTAGATATCATCCTTATGAACTAACAAGATGTTGTCAAGTTATAAGTTAAACAATTGCAATATTGTTACTTTGCAACAGAAAAGTTGTACTTATTTAACTTTAAATGAGAGTAAATAATAAACTAAAACCATCACAATGTTGTCAAGCTACAACTCCTCCTTGGTAAACTTCATAATCATACAATTTGAATTTCACATCACAAAAACTGTAAGATGTAATTGTGTTATATAGTTGTTATACCTTCAGATGTTTTTCTCATTCGATCACAGTAGTGTTATTAAAAAAAAACAGTAAGTATTTTGAATCTAATCAAACTAACTTCAGCATACCATCAAAAGTTAAACAGCTGTGTACTTACATTTATAACTCATGTATTGCTGTTCTTGCTCTATGTCCATCTTTTTGTTTTCTCCGTTTGAGCACAGTGCATGACGGTACGTGATCATCAGTCGCACACTATTTCCCATCATGCATTGTGAGTTATATTGTGTGCGCTAATCAGGGGTTAACAGTTTTTTGCCGTATGTTCAGACTCCACTATACAAAGGCGTAAAATTAGCGTCCTCCCAATGATGTTGACTCTACCCTTTACAAAAATTAAAAAAAACACCAGTGTCAATGTGTTGTTAATATAGATGTACACAAAGAGTTCGATCGAGTTCTCTACTTAACGGCCGAGTGTGCGCGGGCGCCGCTGCGAGTACCGTAATGCATCATGTATCTGCGCACAGCTGCGTTTCTCAGCTTTCAGAATCCGTTAAAATCACATAGACAGTGTAAACGGTCGAAGAGTTACGGTATCTCAAAGAGTTACGGTATTTCAAAAAATGTATGTCATTTTCTGTTGCGGACGACAGCATTTAAGTAAAACTACTATGAATTAATAAAACCACTGAAAATATCCAGCGCACTTGTATTTCTGCTTGAGAAGTGAACAAACTCCGTTCCTCCCCTGGTTCAAAATGCTAGCAGGAAAAGAAAAAGCTAATTTCTTCCCAGTGAAATGAGTCAAAAGAAGAATGAGAGAAACTGAAAAAAGTTTTAAAATAATATGGTTTTCTTTATATTGTTTCTTTATTCAAGTGAAACTCTTTGTTTTAAAAATCAAATATTTCAAGAGTTTGTTTTTAAAAAATTCCTCTTGGGGGTATGCAATGCAATAAATCTTTTTGAGATTTAAAATTAATCCAAGTCTTTTTATATATATCTATTTTTTTATTTTTTTTTTTAGCATTGATTAATTGTTACTCATTCAACAAAAAGGAGACACTTTAGTTTACTTTGTGTTTTATGTATTGGACTGTTCAAGCAATCCTCTTTTCTGAGACCTGAAGTTGGGTTTCTCTTTTATTACTTTACTAGAGCTCCAGTTGGATTTAGCTTATTATGTAAAAAGAAACTTCACATAACCAAGGTTGTATTTTATTAGTTGTTTTTAAAAAGCACCTTTATTTTCTTATTGTTTTTGCTGTTTAATTTTGCCAAAGATGTAATTGTATCTCTATATGAGAATGTAGAAGATTTAAAAGTTCTTTGAGGAACTAGAAGTGAATATTTTAGAAGGTACATGTTATAACGGTTATGAAACACTGGTTTAAAATTAACCTGTAACTAAAAAAGAAAGTAAAGCTTAAAATGTTGAAATTCCCACTGTATTTTTTCCATGAATCATAGATTTATGCAATATCCAGTTGTTATGGACCCCACAGAGGGACAAAGTTAAGGAATTGGACCCTGCTGAAATTTAGTTGAATACCCCTGATATATAACATGGTAAAGGACACCCCTTTATCATGGGTTTGTGGTTTAATACATGTCCCCACCAATGACAAAAGCAAATAAACACCCTTTCCACCATGAAAAGGTGATGGTGAAACGTAGTTGACTATTTTCGGACACATCTTGGGTTAAAATCTAAATCCTACTTAAGTTATCAATTGCTTGGGACGCCTCATGAACCCGAACAACTCTTGTTGCAGCTCAGGAATGGAGGACAGAGCTCCAAACCAAGCTGCAAAATAAATTTAAAAAAAAAAACTTTTAGAGAGTTATTACAATAACAACAATAACAAGTCCAGAAATCCTGCCACATTTATTTGAACCAGAATCAGACCTGGAGCATGAAAGTTTTCGTCAATAGGAGGAACCACAACCACACAACAATGTGTTTGTCTTGGAAGGCTGTAAAAATCAGTTTTAAAATACTTTAATAATCCCTGAAGGGAAGTTTATTTAAAAGCAATTCTAATAAGGTTAAATAGCATTTAAAAAATAGCATTTAAAAAATGCTTAAAATGTTTTTTAAAACATTTTTTAAAAAACAAAAATGTTGCTTTCTCGCTATCAAATATACATTTCTCCCTAGACAGGGAAACAAAAACAAAACAGTTTTTGCAAAGAGATTGATCATTCTTTCCTTGGTGTGATTTTGAAATCTTTCTATTTTAAAATGAGCGCAGTATCCATCTGTATCTCAACACTAGTCCGGTTAGATCAACTATGGTAGAATCTGACCATTACACTTTTTCGCAAAAGAAAACCAAAACTCTAAATGTATTTATATTACTGATTTCTTTTTTCAATATTAGGGTTTTGCTCAAATCTAGGGTAATGGAAATGCGACTCACATGTTGGACTCCTGAAATAAAGTCTTCCACCACAGAGTTTGTAAGCTATGGATTCATCATGTTTGTTTGTTTGTTTTTAGTATATAAAAACAACACCTTCTACAACTCTTTTGGAGCTTATGACAACATCTAAGGTAAGAACTAATCGCTGCACTTAAGATAAGTCCAAAACACAGAAAATTCTTTCAGATAACACGCTAAAGGGGGAAAGAAATACAAAATATTTCACATAACACAACAACAAAGTGGGGAGCATGGTGGTTTAGTGGTTAGCACTGTTGCCTCACAGCAAGAAGGTTCCTGGTTCAATTCCCAGCCAGGAGTCTTTCTGTGGAGAGCACCCCTATATTCCCCAGGGCCTAGGCCTAGTCAACATTACACTTTACCTACTAAAAAGGCTATAATATAAAATTTTATGCAAAAATATTTTCCGAATTTTTTTTCTCTTTAACCTTAAATGTCAATATAGGACCCGGGGAACATAGGACCTGGGGAACATAGGGCTGACCCCCTTTCTGTGTGGAGTTTGCATGTTCTCCCCGTGCTAGCGTGGGTTTTCTCCGGGCACTCCGGTTTCCTCCCACAGTCCAAAAACATGTATGTGAGGTTGATCGGGAACACTAAAAAATGGCCCATAGGTGTGAATGTGTGTGTGAATGGTTGTTTGTCTTTGAATGTGGCCCTGTGATGGACTGGCAACCTGTCCAGGGTGTACCCCTGCCTCTCGCCTGGGACGGGCTGGGATAGGCTCCAGCAGACCCCCATGACCCAGAAATGGAACAACGGGTTTAGAAAATGGATGGATGGACAACAACAAAGTTTAAAACACCTTCTTTTGAGAGGTAATGCCTTTGCTGAAATTTTGCAGTATTTCCTGTTCTAATGTTGCGTAGTTGTTTTAGTTGATTTAGTTGTTTCTATCTGAAATGTTCTGATTTCTGTATTGTTACTGTATTTTGTGAAAGCTGTGGCTCCTGAAATTTTGTAGTAGTTGGGGGATTATTGTAGCATTGTTATTATTGTTTTACACCTCACAGCCAACACACCCTGATCTTTTGTGTTTACCGTCAACACCGTTGTCACAACAGATTGCTGTAACAGTAGGCCACAATATGAGGGGCGTGTGAAACACGGTGCGATTGGAGCTTTTCCTGTCTTTGCTTCTCGCTTTCTTGATACACGTTTCACTTGAGTGTTCACCGACAAGAGCTTGAAGTTGACTGTAAATAAAGTTATCTGTTTTGATGACGCACAACCCAGTGCAAGCTCATTAAAATGAAGAGAGAAGTGAGGGCAGCAGCCTCACAAACAAACACTCTCCTGTGATGCAGAAGGGAATAATTTCACTCAGCTGCAAAAACAAAGAGTCTTTAAAAAAGAGCCTGAAACATTACAACTCCAAGTCAAAAAAGATTTGACGAGTTGGAGGGGGAAAAAGTGTCTCATTCATTTAGTTTGACCTTTATTTCTTTATAAACCCAACATATTTTTTGTTCCTTCTTGTCATCTTAATTACAATTTTTAATTGACATCAATTTTTGCATTTCAGAACTGCAAAACATCCCTTAAAAAGTTGATTTTTCGCAAGTAGCAAAGTGAAAGGAAAGTGACTTTCTTTGAAACTGCTAATTGCAATGATAATTTGGTAGAAAAGTGGTTTCTGTGAAAGGGCGAGTCTTTGAAGAGAAAGATGGGCAGAGGACCTCCAGTTTGTCAACAAATATGTGAGAATATCATGGAAATATTTCACAATAAATCTCATGGAAAGATTATAAAGGATTTCCATATTCCTCGTTCTAAAGAGCATGAACATGAGAACATGAAACACTTCATGAAATCTTTGAGGAATTTCGAGGAATGCAACTGTTTAAAGCGAAGTTGACACCTGTTATGTCCAATCTCTCAGGCCTTGTTTAGACCTGGCATTGACATCTTTCCTGGGTGATATGATCACATATAGACAGCCTTAAATTTATGTGTAAATGGACCTCGCATGCATTCAAGGAAGCATTGAGATCATATCACTCAAACCACATTCAGAGGTGGTGTGAACACCTGTTATAGAAGTGTAGATATAACATTTGAAGGACCACATAGGTAACAGAACAATTATGAAACAATGGTTTCACATTAAATAGTGAAAAAACAAGTTGGAGCCATGACAAACATCAACACGCCATCACAACAACTTGGACTTGAGAAGATGCATTTGAACACTTTAGATCAGAAACATGTGACTTGAACTCTCAAGTAGTTAGGGTAAGAATAATGTATCAGCGAGAGAGTGGAGGTAATATGTTTCCACTCTAGAGATGAGCTCCACTACCTCCCAGTCCCCACCCAGACCCTTCTCAATGCATTTATGAAAGAGAACTCTTCCACTTCTTATTTTTCCACAAGACAAACCACAGTTTAGTGTGTCACTTCCTGCGGCTAAAATATTTTTTATTTGGGAAATCATGGATATAGAGCAAAGAAGTGGCATCCGATCACATCTCAAGTCTCAATTTGTGACTTGAGATGTGAGTTAAGATGTATGTTAATGATAGCTGTGCAGAGGGAGGATGTTAATACCAGGTCTAAACAGGGCTTCAGACAGGACAGCATCAGGAAGGGTCATTGATCAATGACTCATACGACCATATGGACAAAGGGTTACTTTGAGAAACCTTTTATCAAGTATATACTTCAGAATAAAACATTGCATTTATGTGGACCTTGTCCAGAGTCAGTATCGACATCTTTGAGCTTGCCTTTGTTTTTGTAGTCTTAAACTTTTCATCAGCATGAATTAAAAATGAACGCATGATTGAATAAACCTAAAATAAAGAAATTTCTTACTCCAAAAGAGATGCGCATGAATCGCACATCAGTGACAACTACCAAGGCTGCAGCATTTCAGAACAATGAAGAACCTTCCTCCAGAGTCTTGAAATCATTTTGCTGTGTTTACAGAAATGCTCATTATCATACAATGAACTGCAGCCTTGCATCTTCACCCACCTTCATGCATAATTTCTCTGTCTCTACAGACTGCTCTTGTTTTCTTCCTCCTGCTAATCTTTTCTATCCAAAAAGATTTTTATCACACTGTTTTGTTTATCTTTTTACTCTCTCTTGCTTCCTGGTTACTGCTTACTCTAATGAGTAATTGTCATTACTCCCACCCCTATCCTCCTCCTGTCCCCCCCTATTCTTATTAAACCATTTTTAGCGTCACGCTGGCAAAGATCCCACTTTCCTGAGTCCCTTTGACTCCTGTCTATCCACTCTCCTCTCCATAAACCCCATCCCCATCCCGCATCTGTCCTTCCTCTCCTGCCGTCTGGCTCGGCATGAACTGAATGACGCACAACGCTATGGCTGGGGGAAGATACCAGGTGTGACGTCACCAAGATGCAGATCTCAGATCTGCTTCGTTCACACATAGAGAGAGCATGGTTCACTCATTTTCTCCCAGACTTCACATCTGTGCTCGTATTTAACATGCAAGATTAATTCCTCTGCCATGTTTGCAGCTACGTTGAAATTCTCAGTCTTAGTTGGACAGATGTTACGTTCCTTTAGTATGTTAGGACAAGACATACAGCATATGCAAAAATGACAACATGTCCTACTTCATGTCACAAACCAGCAAATAATTAATGAACTCTCCAAAGCAGAGTCATCATGGAATCTGAATTTTTGTATTTCTCGCCCAACTTTTCAAAGCCTCTCATTGTACTGCACATTTGATGTTTTTCATTGTTAACATTTATTGACCAATTTTCTGTAGCCCACTAAGTGCCAAACAGTTTTTTTTTTTTAACAGTTTTACACAGCTCATCGTAACATTGTCAGAAGTCTTGCTCAGTGCAACCAGCAATCCAAACCACCAAAGATGTTTAGTGTGCTGGGATCTGAATCAAGAGAAGAATAAAATGGTTAGCTTTAAAGAGAGTGAAAATAAAAGTTTAGAATTTGTGTTTGGGGGGGTAAAAAGTGCGAAGTTATGTGTGAACCCTTTGGAATTAAGTCACAATATCTAAGTCACAATAGCCGACAAACACAACGTTCTTAAGCTGATGACCTTGAAATGAATCCCAGCATGCTTCATCGTGCTCTTAATGTATGCAAAACCTACCCTTAACTTATTTGAAGCATGCCAACAAATTCCCAAAATTTTTACATTGTTATACCTTCATCAAGGTTAAAAGACATCTCCACAGTCATTTCATTAATTTGACTCCACAGAACTGACTGAAATTTTAGCTTTTTTTAAGTATTCACATACTTTTTCCACCAATAATATTTAATGGGTGTATTCAATTATAGTTGCTTGTACACTGTCACCTTAAGTACCATGTTCTTGACTAAATGTTTAGATTACATTTTATGGCAAAACTGCTTAACTCCACATGATTTGCATACTTTTCCTTGCAATCGTGGTGACTAATTGATTTTTCTTTGATTCTACCGTTTTTCAAATCTCACATGATGTCATAAAAATGGTAGTTGAATGGTAAAACCCAGCTCACCAGTCTGTGATGCAGCCAACCATCAGTGGACACATGGCATCCTGCCACAGAGACAGACAATGGAGAAATATCCTGGCTGTCAAACCACTAGTGGGGTTAATTTGAGCCCAGCGAGCTCCGGTAATGAGAGCAGAGATCCGTGTGCGGCTCTGGGTTTTCACATGTGGGCAGTGGGCCCAGACAGTTCATGATGAATAGGAAGGTGCCAACCGCCAGACATTTGTTTGATCAGGTTTCTCAGCTTGTACTTTGGATTTTCATCTCGTTTTGTATGTCCTCCCCTGTTTCTTTCTTTCTTTGTTTAGTTTTTTTTTTTTGTTTATTTGCTTTTCTGTAACAAAGTTTCTCTAAACACATCTATATCATCCAAATCTGATTCATCATGCCCAGTTTAAATCATTTCAAATATTAACAGCCTCTAATCCAAACTTTTTCCCCCCTAATTATTCTTTGCTTTTTGTATTTCCGTTCTTCTCCCTGAGGTGCTGTCATTAATACCCCACCTACGTCGGGAGCTCATCAGGAGGATAGATCGTATTTTGAAAGACATTTTCAGTCTTTGGATTCACAGAGTACAGAGTAAACCCTGTCCGAGCCCCAAACTGATTAGCGCTTTTACGTCCAAGTAGAGAAAGCAGCACTCCTTTGAAGTGCAAAACCCAGGCAGTGGTGAATTTCATTGGGTTTGGCCAGGATGACATGAATAAAACTGGAGTCCCCCCGCCCCCTTTTTTTTCCATTCCATTGAATTTAGATGAAGCCAACTCTTAGATGTGTCGCAGAATTTGGCACCGTGGCTGATGGCTGGGGCAGCTGTACCAAACAGTCCCCACCTTCATTAGAACTAGAAAACTCAAACAACTGATATGTTTTGATCATCCATTTCTTTTATTATTATTATTATTCATAGATTCTTTTCTTTCGTCAGATTCATTGTCTCTGTGGGTTTTGTTTGAAGGGTAATAACTGCCCCCATATTGCTCTGGATCCAGAATCCTGTCTGGCTCCTGGCTCTATGGATCTATAATCTGACCAGAACGGGGACCACCAGACACAGGCAGATGTTTGGAGTGGTGTCTGGATGTGAAGACAGACATCAGGAACAGCAGGGTTGACCTCACCAAAGCGGTAATGTTCGAGATGCACGAGAGCAGAGCTTTGGTGTGGATGCAGCGCCTAAGATTTCCTTTGTGCTCACGAGCTTACATCATCCAGTCATGATGCAACTTCAGAAGAAGAATCAGAAGACGGTCACAACAGATACTGCAGTGTTGCAGAGCTGCACTTTGAACATGAACTTTGTGTGAACATGGTGTGGCATTTGTAGCCTATCAAAAAGACTGTGGATTCTTTTAAAGATGTAGTTTTCAGCAGGGACCACAAAGATCTGGGCCCTGTGAGAAGATGTTCAATCGGGTCTCTCCAACACCACAAACCTCTAAATCAAGTATTATGAGTTTGAACTGAAAGTACTATTATGTTCTACTTAAAAATGAAGGAATAAACATACAAAACATTAAATATAAACAAAAACATTTTCTTAGTCCTTAGGACTAAAGAAATTAGTCCTAAGGACTGAGGACGGAGCTCTTCACAAACATACAGGATTATATGAGCTTCGTATGATGCTTTTAGCTCATCCAGTAAGTGGTGGATTCTAAGAAACCATCATGAGATTATTTCTCGCAGCAGGCCTTGGGTTTGTATTTTTCTCTTTTGTTGATAAGATTTATGAACATTTCACTAGTCAAACTTTGTTAAAACATTTAAAATGACTTAAGAAAAAAACTGAGCAAAATTGCTTTAAAAAAAACTCTCAAAAAAGTTTTATTGTCCAAGCATTTGGACAATAAAACTTTTTTGAGAGTTTTTTTTTAAACTTTTTAAAAACTTTTTTTGCAATTTTGCATCATTTTTCACTGAATAGACAAAATACTTTTCAACACAGAACAGAAACTCATGGATTAGCATTTGATTTTTTTTTACACACAGTGAAATGCTAACATTCAAAATAGAAAAAAGTTAGTGTTAATTAATAGCTACTGGCTGTTTAATTTCATGTTTTTCAGACATGAGCTGACTGATACCAGACAAGGGCACTTCAGGGGACAATCAGATTTAAGCTGGGGCCAACGTGACCACACACCCCAGAACCAGAGACGAGCTAAGCATACATCAAAAACAGCAAGATGTTCACATTTTAAGTTGATTTCAGTTTAATCTGCTACAAATGATTGCTTGGAAAATTAATGTTCACACTACATGCCTCCACATTGTTTCACATTTTCAGAAACATCCTGAGACGATAAAGCCCCTGTGACCATAATCTTTCTGTGCATTTGGATATGCCAGCATGTCTTAAATATTCTCCTTTAAGATGAAAAGTGAGAAGTGAGCGATTTGATGTATTCTCTTGGGCTAAGATGCTAACGTGACATTAGGGGGAAAAAAAGTGAGAAACTTTGGTTCTTCACACTGATCAGACGTGTTTCAGGAGGTAAAAGCAGACCCAGAGCTGGGAAACCATCTCTTAATTTGCTTGAGATCAAAAGAGTATTTCTGTCTGCAAATGTAATGACTTTAAAGTGGAAAGGAGACTGATTAGTGGATTAGTTTAGCATAGAAGAAAGGCTACCACGCTCTCAGTTTGCTTTGGGAATGATCCTTCAGAGCCAGATGAAAAATGCAACTGAACTAGACAGACATTAAGATCCAAAACCTTCCAGGTTTCAACCATCATTTCACAGGCAGCTGGTTTTGTTCAGTTAGCAGTTTTTCAATCTTGAAAACGTCTTTGGTTATTTATTTTCTACACCGGCTCAATCCTATGTGGGGTCATAGGAGCCTATTCCAGTTCAATACAGACAAAAGGCAGGGGTATTTCCATGGTTGTTTGTCTACAACATGTAGACAAACAACCATGCACACTCAGGCCTACAGGTAATTTAGAATCATTAACCAACCTGACATACATGTTTTTGGACTGTGGGAAGAAGCCAGAGTTCCTGGTGAAAACCCATGCAAGCACAGAGGAAACATACAAACTCCACATAGAAAGACTCCGGCTGGGCCCAGGAGTTGAACCAGGAACCTTCTTGCTGGAAGGCATGCTGCCCTGTGTAAAAAGCACTGTAAAACCCAAAAATGTCTTTGTGCCATTTCTTTCTGTCTTACAGGCTGTAGACTGAAGGAATATTGTAATGACAGCCACAGATATTTGGTATTCTAGATGTCCATCAGCAGTCAGAGATGTAAGTGATATGTCAGCAAGTGCCAATGATGCATCTTCAAGTTGTTCACACCTAACAACTGAGTGCAGACCGCTGACTGCTCACCCACTTGCCCCTCAACCAGTTTATGATCAACCTAAATAAATGGTCCATCTGAGGCAGTACTCTAAACATGATTGTCATGTGTATATGACAATGTGTCCTCAGCAGATGCAACTTCCTCTTCTTTATTTGAATGTAAGAAGGTAGAGCTAGACTGCACGCAGCAATGATTTATAACACCTCTAGTTGTAAAAAGTGGCATTACAAGGCTTAACATTTCAAACTATTTACACTATTTTAAGTGGCTTTTTGGTTATCTGTGTGTTCAACATGGTGTCAGTTTTTTGAATATAACTAAAACAATTTCGTTGGTCTGTGATGGACTGGCGACCTGTCCAGGGTGTACCCCTGGCTATCGCCTGTAATGAGCTTGGATAGGCTCCAGCAGACCCCCGTAACCCTGTAGGATTAAAACAGGTATAGAAAATGGATGGATGGAATTTCATTGGTTTTTAAATGTTTCAAAGAGTTATTCCTGTGTGTAACAGCTTTAACTTTCTGATGCTGTTGACACGGCAGTAGAAAGCCAAGCCCACCGTTGACTATGATAGATTATCGTAGCGCCTTCAGCTTTGTTTACCAGACCTCTTCCTTTTAACTGCCTGCAGCTACTGTATCAGACACACAGTAGTTAAATGCTAAATATAAAGGCATGCGCAATGCAGAGCCCACATAAAAAGTTACACCGCTGATTTATTATCCTGCGCCATAGTTATGGGATTCTCAGGGCTATATCTGCTTTGCAACGTCCCATCTATCCGGTGTTAAGTTGTATCCACTCTACAGCTCTATCCACTGGGCCTTCTGATAAACCCCCCTTATAATTCTCCATAATTCTGCTTTGATACATTTTTTGACATTAAGGAAATATGTAGCTGTTGGAAGATTCAGGTTCTTTACATGACTGGCAGAGGTTCCCCTGAAGGCCGGCCTGTGATGCGAGCGGTTTGTTGTGCCACATGTGACTGTGTGGATGTTTTCCCTTATTTATTATCGTTATTCATTACAATGTGGGGAATGTGTGTTCTCTGTCCTGTTTGTGTTAAATCTGAAGCTTCTTTAAAGTGTGTAGCCAGCAGTTCCTTTCTCTGGAGATAAGTGTGTCTCATTGAGCTGAAGGGGGGAAGCTGAGGAGCCAAGAATGGAGGAGGGACAAAGACAGACAAAGGAACAGAAGGAAAATGGGAAAGCAGAGAATTTGAAACTGTGATAACCTTAAGTCCTCCTCTGATGACACGCGCTCTCATCTCTGAGTTGATTACGGTGGTGTCTGTTTATCGAAGTCCAGAAGCGGAGAAGCTTGACATTAAACCACCACCCATATA
>JAOWBL010001379.1:0-15473 GCA_028564865.1 Zenarchopterus dispar | reverse complement strand
CGGAGGGGTTGATTCATTTAAACTGATGTATTCTTCCTGCTGTAACCAGGTTTCTGTGAGACAAAACAAATCAATGCTTCCAACATATAAATAAAATTGAATTGAAAAAAAAAAGTAAGCTAAACCCAAAGAGTAAGCTGAAGACATCATCGGGAACATTTTACTCAGCACCAGCAGATGATGATGTATTATGTCAGTTAGCGTGATTTATGTTGCTATGTCAGCTTTGAATTTGAACCATGAAGATCAATACACCACCACTTTTATATTGTATTAACCTATTATTATGTCCTTCCTGCATACTATTCCACCCACCAATATACTGTGGTGCCCTCTCATAATGTCCTGTGGGGCCTAGTGGGTCAAGAACTTCTTGAACTGAGTCTTTGCATCATGAAAGTCCCTAATGTCATCTCATGAGTAGAGAGGCACATGTTTGTCAGTGAGGTCCTTTGGTCCAGTCCAGTTGAGGACTGAATACCAAACCTGGTCCCAGATCTCAGAGATCAGAACCACAGCTAAGATTCTGGGTTTCTTTTCTGTCACTGAATGTCCCCAAAAGGATATGAAAATCAGTATGAGTGAGTGAGGTGCAGTAATGAGCTGTCAGAGTGTGTTTAACTGAAGGAAACATGCCTTCAGGGGACAATCATTGCTGTCACACAAACACACACACACACACATCACAGATGTGTCTGTGTTGTTCTGCTGACCTACTAGGATTAACATGTCACTTGTCTTATCTTTTAATCATCTATTGCTGGTCAGCCATGGAGTCGCCAAGCAGCTTCATGTGCGATTGATTCTGCTAGTACTGATGTGATATTGATGAGGTGGCAGATGTGCTGATGATGACGAGGACGACAGATGCAGCTTTATCATGGACAGAGACACAGTGTATCAGACTAGTTTGTACGGCTGGAGATACCATCAGACAGGATTTGAATCATCCTAGTCTATAATCATATGTTAGGAGGACTCAGGATATTTATTGATTTCAACAGTTCATCTTTCCTCATCCATTTTATACTTTGATACACCACAAACAACAAAGTTAGTACTATTGGACTAACTTTTAATCCCTTTTTTTTGTTTGTTTTTTGTTTTTTTGTAAAAAAAAATTATAAATTCATATGATTATGGCAGCTTTTAGTGTTAGGCAAATTCTGAGGGGATCGTGGTCCACTCAATGACTGCAAGATGTTCAGGTACTTAGGTTTCTAAAATAACCTACATCAGCTAGAACCTACAGTTCTCAGGTTCTGATCTTCTGGAACCAAACACCAGTATGTGTTAGGGAAGGAGACACACTCTCTATTGTAAGGTCTGGATTCAGCCTCTGGTAGTCAGTAGAAGAACTAACTTTTTCATTTCCACATCAGCGTCAGATTATCTATCTTGCTTTTGATCCTGTGTGTGTTTTCAGCTCTGTCCAACTGGAGGGTTCAGCCCAAATATGAGGAATCTGCTCGAGGTCCAGACTTTGTCTCTCTGAACCGGGATGCGGTGAAAACTGGTCTGGTGACATCCAAAGAGCTGAGTCAGTACCGAGCTCAGAGGGGCAGGGCCACAGTCCAGAGCCATGTTCTCAGACAACTTGAGGGCGGAGCTTCACAACAGTTGGCACCACCGCCTGACATCATGTTTGGTGTCACCAACAGGCAGGAATTGCCAGAAACTATCATTTATCACTGATTATTCACCAATAATAACTGAGTAATGACTGATAGATGTGTCTTCAGGTTCTCATCTCCGATGGCGGACAGCCTCTGTCACGAGTATGCTCGGCTCTTGGTGAACGAGCAGCTAAACCAAACCATCAGCCACAAAAACAGGGTGAGAGAGACGGAGCATAAAGCTCCAACGTACAAAGCCCCTTCATTGTGTGTGTGTGTGTGTGTGTGTGTGTGTGTGTGTGTGTTTGCTTAACTACACATCAATTAACTTTTACTGTGGGCTCAGGTGAGCGGCAGGTGCAGCCTGGTGGTACCATAGTTTTTAAATCTTGAAACAAAATAGAATTTATTCACTTTATGTGGTAAAAATAAATTACAAGTTTTTACTTTTTACAAAATAATATAAAGAGAGTAAAACTTCAAAAAACTAGCCAAACTAAAACTCAGTATTGTTGGAACTCCAAACTTTGATTTTAAATATTAACATTTAATGTGTATATTACCCTTAAACGGCTTTTTGTTATGTATGGTGAAAATATTTGGAAAGGTTTTATTTTAAAGTTCCTTAAAGAAAGTCAAACATGTACATCTTACTTCAAGTAAAGGTCAGGATGATTAATAATGCTCTATTCACACAAGACTGGTGTTATCTGGGGATTTATGATAATTACAGAGGATATCTGTGATATTAATTCAGTGTGAATGTCTATGATTTGTAAAGAAAAAAATCACACTAGAAATTACTTAACTTATTTCAAATATCATAAGATCACTTTAATTCCATGTGAAAGAACATCTCTGTAATTTATAAATTTCTTCTGGTTACCTCCAGTTTTTCTGGTTGTAATTATGGCAGCTGTGGTAACAAAAACAAATGGAGAAACAAATCAAAGTTAACATTTACATAGAGACGAATAACAACAAAGTTCAGATGAGCAGAGGAACAATGATGACATGATGAGAGGGTAAGAAGATGAGATAAGAGGATTAGGTGATGACATGAGAGGAAAAGATAATGGGATGACGAAATGAGAGGATGACATGTTGTGCAACAAAAGGTCGTGCTTTTTTGGTTATTAAAAAGTTATTAATAATTGTCGGATGACACTTTTTAACGACATAAATAAATTATCAAAATGAATAAATCAAAATGGGGCACCACCTGAATTTAAGGAATTAATAACTAAACAGCACAATCACTTTCAAAAGAGCTGTTATTCTATGCATGCCAGCCTGTGACAAGGGGTGGTGCTATAGAGTAACAGTGAAGGAAGGAGTCCAAGCACAGATTCTTGCAACCAGCAAATGTTTCAAATATGTGTAAAATAGCCACAAACAACTTCTTTCATTGAAATAAATCAGAATTTATAAACAGAAGTGTCAATAGTTGCAAACAACAGCACATGAAATAAAGTTCAGGTCTAAACTACACATAAGCAAATGACTAAACATGAAACAGAAATATTGATTTATGTACTTGTGTTCATATGCATGCATTCATGTGTGCACGTTTGTGTGCGTGTGTGTGTGTGTGTGGCAAGATGGCTGTGATGGTATGTAATGTAAACAGATAAGATGGCGGACCAAATCACGTTGATGAAGTCTTTTGATTCAAAATGGCGGATAATGTCACGCAGTGATGTAGTCTCACATGGCTCAAAATTGTGGATGAGATTTCATCACACCCAGTAAAAACAAAGGAAATCTGAGGCCTTATGGTCGAGATAAAAGTGCATGTATGTGTGGGTTAGTAGGAAATGATAAGAGAAAGACCAGAAGACAGTAAAACCCCAAAACACTAGAATAACTTTTCGCCACCAGAAAACTAAGTTGCTCTGATGTTTCCCACACAGAGACGCTAACTTCAGCTAACTTCACTTATGCGTTCTGGTCATTCAGCCGGTAAACGATGTTGTGGAAGGACATATCAACGATTAACCAATAAACTAAAATGAACAAACATACTTCAACACAAATAACAAATAAACACAATTGTGTGGTCCAGTTCACAATGTTTGCAATATAGCAAAAATAAAACTAGTTAAATGCATTAACTAAGTTTCTCTGCCCAGACATAAAAACAGCCTCTTACATGGATCACTTTGTGATTGATGGAAGTGGTCGTTTTTGTCCTTATCAGCGTTCCTCTTAGTTTGGTTAACAGCAGGATGGTTATGCTCCGCCAGTGTTCTGGCAAGAGTACACCTCTCTCTCTCCTTGTCTTTGTTAAGATGAGGGGATGTTGTGTAGGTACAACAGCTGGACTTCCTTCGTCTCCGAGTCAGCCTGAAAGCGTTCATATCATCGAGGCGTGCACAGGTCCCTCGTTCGGCTCGTCTGGGGCTCGGAATGTTCATGGGTCGGTCGATACAGCACTGCACCAGACAGACTGCAGTTGCCGTTTCTTAGCAACTGGATAGCTTCTTCAGACACGTTGATGGAGAAAGAAGGCCCTTGGCTGGTAGCTCGTCATGCTAAAGTTGGAGCTGTAGCCTCCACAGCCGAGGATCAAGAGAGATGAGCTTCTACTGAAGTCGGTGAGACCTTCTGAGAGAAAGGTCTTCTAAGAAGACCTTCCAAGGAAGTGAGGTCATGAGAAAGAGAGGGCGGAGGAGAGTGAGGAGCAGCTCTTTATAGCCAGGTTTTGGCTGCTGCACATCTGCAGGGGTCCCTGCTGGGTTTTGAGGTCTAAGCCCAGTAAGGATGGCAATTCCATATCTCCAAAGGTGTCATAAAATACAGCAAAGCCTGCTGGAGATTTGAGTCTTTTAGAGGGTTTCTTTGTTTGAAACCATACAGTCAGGCCTTGGTGCTGGCATTATGTTTTCTTGGTTTCAACACATGATTGTGACCCAACACATGATAAGAACGTAAGATAATGGGACACTGAGATGATAAAATGTTGACATGGCGAGATGTTGGGATAATGATGTGATAAGAGGATTAGATGATGGGAAGACAAAATGATGAGATGATGAGAGGGTAAGATGATGGGATAATGAAAGAATGAAATGATGACATAATGAGAAGACAAGATGATGACATGATGGGAGGACAAGATGGTAACATGAGGGTAAGATAATGAGATGATAAGAGGGTGAGAAGATGTGATAATAGGATGACATGAGAGGAAGGTAAGATGATGGGATACTGAGAGAATAACCTGAGGAGAGGGTGAGATCATGGGATGATGAGATGATGATGTGATAAGAGGGTTAGATGATGGGAAGACAACAGGATGAGAGCATGATATGATGAGAGAATATGAGAGGATGGGATGATAACATGGTAAGTGGGTAGAATTATGGGATAATGAGTGAATTATATAACATGTTTAGAGGATGACATGATGAGTGGTTAAGATGATTGGATAATGAGAGGATGACATGATGACAGGGTAAGAGGATGGGATGATGAAATGATGAGTGTTAGATGGTGGAATGATGACATGGAGCATTGGATGATAGAATGATGAGATGAGATTGTTAGAAAGTGACAGCATGAGAGGGTAAGATAATGAGAGAGTAAAATCATGGGATAACAAGAGGATGGGATAAGAGGATTAGATGATAACATGATTAGACAGTTGAAAGATGGGATAATGAAAGGATGGGATGATAACATGTTCAGGGGGTGACATTTTCAGAGGATGAAATGATGACATGGTGAGTGGGTAAGACAATTGGATAATGAGAGGATGAGATGATGAAAGGGTAAGAGGATGGGATAAAGAGATGCTGAGCGGGTTGGAAGGTTGCAGGATGATGTTGATGATAACATGGTTAATGATGATGGTGATGATGATGTTGATGCTGATGATAATGATGTTGCTCATGATGGTGATAGAAATTGTGATGATGAAGATGGTGGTAATAATTTTAATAGAGATGATGATAGTTACGATCATGCTGTTATTGTTGACAGTGATGATGAGGACAATGGTAACGATGGCGATGATAATGTAGATAATGATGGTGATGATGATGGCAATGATGTTAACAACAGTAATAATGATAGTGATGATGGTGAGGATGTTGATGATAATACGAGTGATGATGATGTTGATAGTGATAATGGTGATGCTGTTAATTATGGTGATAAATATGATGGTGATGATGATTGTAAGTGCTGTTAACTGTTCATATGATTGCTGGTTTATTATCCTTTATGACATTAGTATGGGTTTCATATTTTATGAAGACAGAAGTTTATATATGTTTACTTCATTTCCTTTTTGAATGTATGTTTATTTATTTCTACCTTTAAATCTTGTAAGACTTTATAAGTGTAGTCTCGCAAGATTTGTTGGTTGGTCTTGCAAGATCACATGACTAGCGAGGAGAAAATTCTAAAAGACATTTGAGCAGTCCTGCTATTGCAAAGAACAGCCTTTTAGCTGACTTTTAAGCTGTAAACCCATTTTGACAACAAGCAGCCAATAAGTCCTTACGGCATGGAGGCGTAATTGACACAAAACCAGCAGTGGGCATGCCTGTGTAATAAATGCCCGTTTTAATGAGCCAAACTTTGTCTGTGACTTTTTGAAAAGAGCTACAATGATGTTGATGATGATAATGTCAATGATGATGATGTCTAGGTGCCCCTGGGCAAGGCTTGTCCCAGAGGTGTGGCTCTTCCTGGTCCAGACTTCACCTATGGATCCCGCAAAAACTGGAACACAGATGGAGGCGTGGCTGAGGGTAAGTTCTATCCCCAATCTGGCCCCCTAAATAAATACAGTACTCATGTCAGCATGCAGAAACATGAGTAAAGCTAGAGAACAGTTGAAGATGGTGTCTGGTTCCGTAAAGGAAAAAGATATATTACAAACAACATTAAAGGAGAGTGTCCAGGTTATGACTTGTTTTTTTTTTTTTTGGTTTTTTTTTCATTATTTTGGGAGAACCTCGTGTTTTACTTTGATCAGATAAGATATACTTTATTGATCCCCAGGGGGAAATTCCATTATCACAGCAGCAAACAATGAAAAAGAAGAACAATAATGCAATAGCAAACAATGAAAAGAACAAGAATGAATAAGGCATACAAATACAAGTATATACATGCACACAGCAACGGAGTGGATGGAAAAATAGAAAAAGTCCATCCAGAGCAGAGCGAGGTTAAGTCAAGCTGTTATGAAGTCTGATAGCAGAGCATATGAAGGAGCATCTGAGTCGTTGAGTTCTGGAATAATGGGCTGGCTGAAAGAGCTGCCCATCAGCCACAGGTCATTGTACAGAGGGTGAGAAGGATTGTCCAGGATTGAACATATTTTTCCCTCCACCCTCTTCTCAGCCACCACCTCCAGGCTGTCCAGGTCTAGTCCCACTACAGAACAGGCTTTCCTCACCAGCTCATTAAGTCTGTTGGCAACGCCAAACCCGAGACCACCCCACCAGCACACTACAGCGAAGAATAGTGCACTTGATACCATGGACTGGTAGAAGGCCTTGAGAAGCCTGCTGCAGACACCAAATGATCTCAACCTCCTCAGGAAGAACATCCTGCTCTGGCCTTTGCTGTAGATGGCATTTGTGTTATGAGTCCAGTCTAGTTTGTTGTTGATGTGGACCCCAAGGTATCTGTATGAGTCCACTATCTCCACCTCCTTGCCCCAGATGGTAACTGGCACAGGTTGACCCCGGTTCCTCCTGAAGTCCACCACCACCTCCTTAGTCTTGCTGATGTTGAGCTGAAGTTGATTCCAGCTGTACCATGCAACAAAGCTCTCCACCAGATCTCTGTTGTCTTCCTCATCGTCATTGCTGATGCATCCGACTATGGAGGAGTCATCAGAAAACTTTTGGAGGTGGCAGGATCCAGAATCAAACCAGAAATCAGAGGTGTAGAGGGTAAAGAGGAATGAAGACAGGATAGTTCCTTGAGGCACCACTGTTCTGGTGGAAATAGTCCCAGACATGCAGCCGTCCACCCTGACATACTGCAGTTGGTCTGGGAGCTAGTCCAGAATCCAGGCTGTGATGTCCAGGTGAAGCTGCGTATCCAGCAGCTTGTCTATCAGGAGGCTGGGGTGGATGCTGTTGAAGGCACTGAAGAAGTTGAAGAAAGTGACTCTCACAGAGCTTCCCTAGCTCTGTGAGGTGGTCTAGATGTGAACTTATTGGTGCACTGTGGAGGGTAGTCCATCAGGTGAGATTGTGTTCCCTGTTACAAGTTGATGCTTGTCACTGCTACTGCCAGCTAACATATGCAGGTCTTACCAAAGCAGTTTGTCACAACAGGATCTTCTAACCATTTTCACCTTTTTTGTGGCACTGACATATTTTCTGTAAAAGATATTGTTCTTATGTGGTTCAATCTGAAGTTTTGTTTACCCTTTTTTTGCTAAAAGTAACCAAACCAAGCTGAAAATACTCCAAAAACCTCCCATGTGATTCAGAGAAGAGCAAGCTGAGAGGTCAAAGTATTGAGTCTCACCTGTCATCCTCTTTGAATTCGCAGTACTTCCTGTCAGACAAGCCTGTCAGGGAGGCTGGGTTAAGTTTCTCTATTACCCATGATGCAGTGCGTGTCCGTGGATCATATGACATTACGTAGGAGTCTCTAGTCTTGATGTTGGCCAGTGAAGGGAATCCATATTTCATCACTGCTCCTGAGCCGCCTGAGCTCACCTGATCAACACCAGAGCACAGGTAGACCACAGGCAAATTAGTTATTGCAGGACACACTAGAATCAACTAATCAATACGAGTGATTAATACAGACATGCACTCATAGATTTTTCTCATTTTCTAGATGTATAAAAAACAGCATTCAGCATTCAGGGCGTTCTGACTCCGCCCACCAGAGAGGCTCCTTCAAGGACAAAACTTCTCGTTGCACAGCTGCCCTTCAGTAATTTGCAGACTCTTTAATGTGGCAGTTGCAGCTTTTCCATGTTTCCTGACTCCTTAGTGTCATTAACAAGTTTGGGTTACGGAGGCTGACACCTCGTCCACCTGTAGAGCCAAATGGCCAAACGCCTGGTTATCTACAAGACCTGATATCTCCTTATGTTCCTAATAGAGTTCTCAACTCTTGTGCAAGTTT
The DNA here is from genome assembly GCA_028564865.1 of Zenarchopterus dispar. NCBI lineage: Eukaryota > Metazoa > Chordata > Actinopteri > Beloniformes > Zenarchopteridae > Zenarchopterus > Zenarchopterus dispar. The sequence continues at coordinate 6,744 of JAOWBL010001379.1, read as the reverse complement.
ATTTGTAATTCCTAGAAGATCCAAATGTAGATTTCGAGGATGATTCTTCTGCTGTGAGGAACCATTACTATGGAACCAACTTCCAGTTTAGGTTAAGGAGGCTAACACAACCTCCACCTTTAAAACGTTTGTGTTTAATAAAGCTTATAGTTAGCGTAAACTTTAGTGTGTTAGGGCCAGTAGTCATAGCTGCAGCTACAGGACAAGGGTACAGCAAGCTCATCTTAAACATAGCTTCAGCCTAGATACCCTGCTATAGACCTACACTGGAGGAGAACACCAACATGATCCACTCAGCGGTGCTCCTCACTCTTCTTCTCTCTCCTTTCTTCAGATCAATTCACAGTTATTGATTAGACGTATGTCATCAGAATAATTGTGCTCCATTGTTCTTGTAATTTGGTGAGTTGGTCTGCTCCTTTTTTTCCCTCTTCTGTAGATGTTTGCAGTCCAGAGCTTCCAGAGGTGTATGCTGACCTGCAGGCCCACTCTCTGACCACCTTGGTGTCTTATCTTGTCAATATATGTTGTCTTTTGTAGCACTGACAATATTTCTGTCTCCTCAATCTCAGATAATATTAAACAAACTACTAGAAATCTAAGAGTAATATTTCAATCTAACCTTATTTCTGATGTTCAGGTCAAGCCTCTGTTGTGAGATTAAAATACACATACACAAGGCTTTCAGGCTTTGCCAAATTTGGCATTAACCATTATTTTGAAGACAACTAGAGAAAAATAAATTTCAAGCTTGTTTTTGTATTTTTGCAATTTAAGGCAATAGCTAAAATCAGATAATTTCTCTCACCAGTTGATTTATAAAATATTCTGCATGGTTTCATCTGCTCTCAGCTGGACTACTGTCACTCATTGTATTCAGGTATCCGTCTATGTTCCCTCCATCACCTACAATTAATTCAGAGTACTGCAGGGAAACTCATTACTGGTACAAAAAAAAATATAAAAACATGAATGTACTCCCTTCCTTCACTAGCTTTCTGTTAGATTTAAAAACCTTCTGATTACCTTCAAAGCCTCACATAGTCTTGCTCCAAGTTCCTTCTCAGATTTGTTGGCTGGTGTGTTTCCTCCAGAGCTGAGATCCACAGATATTGTTCTTCTAACTATCTCCAGATCACACTTTGATTCCAAGGGAGATTTCTCCATCTGAGCCTCTACCTTCAGCAGCTCTTTACCTGCTGACCTTGGACATTTCTGATACTATTTTATACGGTGGTCCTTGCAGACACCGTTTCACCAACTTTTCAATAGCCTCTAGTTGGTCAAAAGCAGCTGTTAATTACAGGACTTCACATAGTCACTTACAGAACACGTATGTAAACATCTAACATGGGTGATTCTTGATTAATTTGATCATCAATGCTGGTTTCTTGTGTTAACATCTCCACGTGAGACAAACACACAAAACTTATCAGCTTACTTTGGATTTAGGTTTTAATCATGTTCATTATAATGTTTGTGGGATAATCAGGTTAAACGAGGTTATGTTTTGTTGTAAGTCTAAAGACAAACAGTTTTCAATGTGTTAAGAACATTTTCACGTATTTGCACCGTGACTACAGGAAGCTCCTGGTCTGAAGGATCCTGATCTACAGGGTCCTAATCTAAGGGTCTAGGTGGAGCAGGGAACATCTGGAACCTGTAGGTTTGAGGTACACAAGGACCAGGTTACAATAAATTGGACACAAGCTCCTGAAAGTGACACTGGTCCACCTGTTGTGTTTTTTCGTAATAGACGTTCTTGTCATGCATGACACGTCCACCCCTCACTAATTACCTCAGGTGATCACATTAATCAGTTTTTATCAATACTGAATACATTCCTCTGGGACCAGGTCTTCTGTTTCGTGAAAACCGGACCGAGGTGGACAGATGGGTGACGCACTCACCGCAAGCTCAGAGGCCTGGACCGTCGGAAGCCACAGCGGTCGCGGTTCCGGCAAAACTGGCACCACGCTTAGCAGACTTTGGTTCTGCCGGTCCTCCTGCCGGCCTGCGGTGCCCTGCAGGCGAGTCAGGGACGCTCCCACTCCAGCTCCGAAGATGAAGGTCGCTCCGGTCTGCCACCACCGACTCATAGTCAGTTGCTGTTGACGCGTACTGATGACGCCACTACCTCGCTGTCTGAAATCTTGGTCCTGGACGTTAGGGTGTAAGAATAAATTTTGTCTCCCACCTGTAGTGGTCAGCAGAGGAACTGCAGGTCTCGATACAGTCCACAGTCTTGATGCAGTCCCCAGTGGTTATTGGAGGAACTGCAGTTTTTCTTTCTTTGCTTCGTCAAGGAAAAGCAGATGTCTTTTAAGGTCAGCATCAATATCCAGAAGTCATGCAGAAATGATGGTATTTGTATTTATTTGTAGCCTAAATAAAAACAATGAACCAATTCAACCAGTTCAAGCTTGTCTTTTTTTTTAACCTCCCACTATGTAAATGTTTTATTTTCCCCTTTTCTCAAATTCAAATAGTCCTAAAACCTGCTACACTTAGCAACATAGATGGTAGCAAGTTATGTTTATTTATCTCAGCTGGAGTTTTAACTTTGGATCTACAAATGCGTTGCCTTTCTTTTCGTGAAGTGGAACCAATTAACAATCATCATAAATTTTCCTAAAGGTGTGAACTTGTCCATTACACTGGACTTTGACTGAAAATTGTAGAAAAGTCATTGCTGGAAAACAACACACACCAACAGTCATTGCTGTTGGTGTGTGTGTCTGCAGTTTATAGCTTGTGTGGCCCTGGGGCACAGCTTGGGTCGTAGACTTGGTGCTTAGGGCAGGCCTGGTGGGTAGGTGTGGTGGGGTAGGGATGCTGCTGGGTGGTGTGGTGTGCTGGCTGGTACATCCTTGTGTGGGGGGTGTCGTCTGCTGTTGTGTTGGGCGTGGCTGGTGGTCCATGGGTCAGCTGGTCTTTGTGGCCCCCATGCCGTGGATTTGGTGTAGGAGTTTGGGGAGGCCTAGGTTGGGGCTACCGGTTGTGGCCCTGGGCCCTTGGGTTTGGACTGTGGGCCCCGTCAGTGGTGGCGGGGTCTTTGTGGGATTGGGGACCCAGGGGCTGTGGATGCCTCTTGGGTTTTTCTCCCTGCCTGAATGGGAAACTGTCCTTATCACAGCTGGCATGTTAATGGAAGAGGCTTGAAATATAACCATCACCACAGAGGTAACAGGGCCAAAATAGATTGAAGAGGACTGATGACAGATAGAGACCATAAATGAGAAGAAAATAACAGGGCACACCCCCTGTGAAATCATCCACAGCTTTCTCAAGAATAATTTGAAGCCTGTTCTCTATCTCACTTCACACCACCAAACCTCAGTTAATCCAAGACTAGAAGACATTAAAGCAAAACTAGTAGAACTGAAACCAGGAGTAGTAAAACTGAAACCAGTCCACAACTCGTCTTGGTTTTACAAGTCTGATAGTGCTCATTTAAAATATTGTTCAGACAGTGATACTTGTTGAGAGGATGTTTGGACAGATATGAGCAGAATAACAGTTACCACCATCATAATTTTACATGTGCTAAACATCCAAACTAACATTTTGTAACTACGTTAAAGTATGAGTGACACAGCTGTCTTTCAAAGATGCTGGTTCTACAGATTTACCACTTCTGAAAGAAGCAGCATTGGACAAAGTCAGGGTTTACAAGCATCTAGGAAGATGAAGAAGAGGCTTAGACAAATGGATCAAAGTATCCTCTCCATGTCTGGTCTTTGTAATTGGTTTCAGGAGTTTGGTCCTGTTCTGCAACAGTGCAGTGTGAATCCTGAACGTATTTTTCCATTTTGAAACTTAATGTGTGTCTCAGCTGGTACTAGTACTTTGTTAAGCCTTTCGATGCAGGTTTGGGGACTGGACCAGTCTGCTGCACATACCAGGACCTCCTGGGCCTGGTCTTTGTTCTCTCAAAATAAAACCATCTACTTATCTCCTGAGTGATTCTATTTCAGTTCTCTTCCATTTTTGGTCAGTTGTCTGTCCTTACTCTCTCTCCTCTCCCACATTCATTCTTGCCTCTTTCGCCCAGCACACAGCTGCTATAAAGTCTGCACAGAACCCTCCTCAGTCTTTGTCTGCAGCAGCATGGCTCCAAAGAAGATGGAACCCAAGAAGATGGATGGCAAGAAGGTTGAGACCAAGAAGGAGGAGCCTCCCCCTCCACCCAAGCCCGTGGAGCTGGAGCCCAAACCCCCTGAGGTAGACCTGAAAAGAATTGTGCTGGAGTTCACCCTGGACCAGATTGAGGAGTTCAGGGATGCCTTCACGCTGTTTGACGAGACACCGACAGGCGAGATGAAGATCCGATATGCTCAGTGTGGTGATGTGCTGCGGGCACTGGGACACAATCCCACCAATGAAGAGGTGCTAAAGCTGCTAGGGAGGCCCAAGGTGGAGGAGATGAACGTCCAGCTGCTGGACTTCGACAACTTTCTTCCCATGTTGCAGCATGTGGCACATTCGAAGGAACAGGGCAACTTTGAAGACTTCGTAGAGGGTCTGCGTGTCTTTGACAAGGAGGGAAACGGCACGGTGATGGGGGCAGAGCTACGCCACGTCCTTGCAACACTGGGTGAAAAGATGACCGAAGATGAGGTGGACCGCCTCATGGTGGGACAGGAGGACACCAATGGACACATCAACTACACTGAGTTTGTCAAACACATCCTGGCAGGATGAAGGTTTCCAGTGTTTCAAATTTCCAATAAAAATGTGTCTCGCTGTGACATCACAACCCTGACTAAAGCTGATAAGTAATAAAAGCTGTGTACCTGCTGAACAAACGTTGAGTCTGAAGTGAATCAGAAGTGATTGATATATATTATTCAGACTTGGCCTTTTGTCTGAATAATTGAGTCTGGACTCAATGTTTGTTCTGCTGCAACTCTAAAAACAGGAAGATGTAGAAGCTTCTGGATCCTTCTAGAACTGTCTGTAATCTTTCATTTCACTAAATATGTTGTGAACTATCAGGTGTGAAATATATCATCTGAATAAATGCTTATTTGACATATACTTTTATTTTTTAAATAGAACCTTGAAAAGCATTAGTCACATGGTGAATGAACATGACCCTTTCTGACCCATTCTGAAGGTTGAGGGTGAAAGGGAGGGATAATCCCTAGTTCACCTCTGAACTTTCATCTATCATTAGTGAAAGCAGCATGGATGAAAGCAAGAACAGCAGCTCAAAGTGATGACTTGCTCACATTTAGAAAGCTAAGAAAAAAAATGCTGTTCAATAGTACAAATAGACTAAGTCTGGATAATATTTTTTAATCACTGCTGATGGCTTACATGACTCCAATCAGTCTGGAAAACCATCAAATCCTTCTCATTGAGTGACTTAGCTCAGTTTTTGCCCAGTTATAGTTAATATAGTTGAAATGAATCATCTATTGGTTGTAGAGAAAAATGAAAAACTAAACTGTTTCAGTGAGCACCTCTTTTGTTCTATTCAAGAGTTTCTTCTGTTCCTGTAGATGAAGCCAAATAACCAGTTTAATGGGAACTTGGGTTGGTAAGGAAAATGGTTGGGGGTGTAGGGGTGTGTGTGGGGTGGTCGTGTGTGTGTCTGTTTGGGCGGGGGGGGGGGGGGGGGGGGGGGGGGGGGGGGGGGGGGGGGGGGGTAAACGTACTGACTCTTATCTGACTCTTATTGTTTGAAATTCTCACCAACATTATCACTCTCACTTGAATAAATAATGGCAGTCCTAAAATGGAGAAATCCTCTTTTATACTTACTCTTTTTTTACTCTAATTTACATAACTACAGGGCAATTTCCAACATTTCAGATAGTCTGATTAATGAATAACTTAAGGATTGCTTAGAGTCATATACTTTTTCACAAACATATCAGTGAGTGTTAAGGAAAACGTGAAAATGCTCTCATTTCAGGTCACTTGCCCTTCCTCATGTGTCACGTGTCTGATTGTCTTCCCTGATTCCTGATTGTGTCGACCTGTTCCCCATTTCCCTCCAAGTGTATTTATAGTCTGCATCTCCCTTTGTCTTGTGTCGAAGTGTCGTCGTTCATTTTGTTTGTCGTTCACAGAAGCCTTCTCGCAGCCATAGGCATAGTCTTTTCTTTGTTTAATAGGTTTTGTTTGTAAGATTCTAATGTTTCATGTTTAGTTTAGTTATCAGTTTCATAGCGTTTTCGTCCTGCAGAATTGTTTTTTGTTCAAGTCAAATTTTGTTTCTTAGTAGTTTTTTTCATCCTTTGGGATCACCTTTTGTTGAAAATAAATTATTTAAACGGAATTTCCTACTATTGAGTCCTCGGCTTTTTCTGGGCGTGACAGTACACTTCAGCCAGAATGGACTCAGCAGGAGAGAAAGAGGTTGCAGCTGCTATTCGTACTCAGGAGGCTCGACTCACCTGTCAAGAGGAGTTTCAGGCAGCCGTAGTGGGACACCTGACAGTCCAGACTTAGCAGGTGCAGGATTTGACAATGCAGCTGCAACGAACCATCGTTCCCCACACAGCTCCAAGTCCAGGACCCAGCACACCACCAGCTGGGCCCAGTCTCCGGTTGGCACCCCTGGAACCGTATTCAGGCGAATCCGGTGTCTGCCGACCATTTCTGACCAGTTGTGACATTCATTTTGAACTCTTTCCCCAAGCCTTTTCCACAGAAGGAGCTAAAGTGGCCTTCATCATTTCACACCTCTCTGGGAGAGCGAGAACCTGGGCTACAGCAGAATGGGCCAAACAA
>JAOWBL010001378.1:0-15474 GCA_028564865.1 Zenarchopterus dispar | reverse complement strand
GGGGGGGGGGGCACTAAAAGCGCCAGCCAATGACCTCAATATGTGAGCTTGGATCTTTAAGTGACTTGATTGCCTTATTTCAACAAAGAAAAGCACAGAAGGTGGAAATGGTCTCCTCCACAATGTTTTAGATCTGCAATATTCAAAAGCGAATGAATTACTGGCCAATAAGAATGTTTAAAGACAAAACAACCTGGTCTCTAATTCAACTGTAAAGTTCCTCTGAGGACAGAGGGTCACCACAAATGCATGACTTACTGACATGTTTTACTCCAAAGATATTTCCATGATTTGATGGGAAAGTATCTCCTCCTCTCACCAGGGTGGAAACTGTATTTAGTCAGCTGCATGCTCAACTCAGTGGGACAAACTTAGAGCGTGTCCCTTCACCAAAAAGTCATGCTTTTTTTTCCCCATTTAGTTTTTAGTTTGTTTTTATTTGCCATAAGAATGCTGAAAAACAACAAATTTCACCTTTGGTATGTCCAATTTAACTTTTCCCCATCTATGTTTCTGGGTTCTGGTCTAACTAGAGGTGTGTTCAGTTCAGGCTGCTCAACTACGATGCTATCAGCCAATTAAGTCACTATCAATCGTAGCAATCAGTTTCAAGAGAAATCCCTTTTAACACTGTGCAAACAGGAGCATTTTAACAGTTTGCATGCAAGTAATTAAGAGTAATTTTTGGGTAAATGTCTGACAAACATGTTTATTTAACTCCACTTATCTATATAGCAGAAGATGACACCAAAACTTAGACTGTTCCGTTCATTTTCCAAAGTTGTAAAACCCAGACCCTTCAAAAATTCTGATTCTGAAACATTTTCCACTTCCTTTCACATCAGTGAACATCAGATCATCCATAAAGCTTTTTCTGACCAGAACCACACAGAAATGGCCACAGATGAGAGCCCAGCTCTTCAACCACGTCTGTATGGAGTAACTCTGATTGATGGCACAGTTTGAGTGACCCACAGTGAGTGGAGGAGTGAGTACTACACACATTCCTGAATAGGTCAGTGTTCCTGCAAACTTAAACACTGGTGCCTGGCACAGACATCTCCTATGACCTTTTTGACCCTCTTCATTAAATTCCCAGAGGACTGGATTGTGTTCACACACTTAAAACAGCACAAAAAGATGTTTTTCTCTTTTCACCCAAAAATATCAGTTTCAACTGGAAGAGCATCTCATTACTTTTAGGTAACGTTGTCTAGCTCTTGTGGTCTTTTACAGCTATTATCAGAAAAAATACCCAAAACAACTTTGGATTCCCATCCCAGTCTTCTCTTGAGATAGCTTATCATTTTGCAGCGCTGTGTCACACAACCACAACGAAACTAGTTCACAGAGCTATAGCGGACATGTTAGTTGAAGCAACAAAGACAGTCAAAAAAAGTAATTATAGACGAGAAAAATGAGAAAGTGCCCCCCCAAAAAAAAGACAGAGAGAGAGACTGGAACTAGTAAACACTGGCACTATCTGGGTAGTTATTTAGGTTGGCCCAAAGAAACTCTAGGCGGCTCACTTGGGTCAGTCTGAACCACCGCTGATTATAACTATTACAGAAATGTCTGATTTAAAGTCTTTTAGAATTAGTTTGTCAAATACTTTTTTGACTACATTAGAAAAATGCTTTTAGCACTTAAATGTGAAGAGCGTTCCATTGCAGACGGGTGACATGCAACGTCAATTCAGAAAAACAATAACATTTTCAGACAGTTTCTCCTCTTGAAAGGCATTCACAATGTTTTCTTCTATTCACATGAAAAGTGGCAGAACAAAACTTGTCAGGAATGAAAACAGACAGAAGTCCCGTCTCTTTTGCACACCTAGTCACAATCACTGGATAAATGGTAGATTCAGAAAGTATAGAGGTGGTCAAACACCAGTGTTTTCCCTCAAGCTGACGATATGCTGACAAACTCAAGGTGACCCTGAACTGAAATAGATTCAAATGACTAACATAAAAAAATAGAGTTAGACTGACATCCAACTGAAGACATAAAACACGTTTCATTGTCTATTTACGTCAGTCCTAATGCACTATTTTCAGCCTTTAAGTCCTAACAGATGGACTGTCAAGTTAAAACTACTAAAAATAATTCACTTATTCAAACAAACTAGTTTCAAACAGAGCATTAAACCCTTCCATCCTTATCTACAAAAAGCAGTACTGAATTTTACAGAGAGACCAATCGGTGTAAGAATCAAACCTGGCTTTTCCACAACCATCTCAGTTTTAACGTCAACCAGATGGACTGAAAAAGATATGGAACGGGAGGAAGTACACATCTGAAATGAAAGGAGTCCAGGATTACTTGACAATACACTGAATGATTGGTCTCTGCAACACACACACACACACCTCTACCAGTGCCTCTCACTTCAATTATCTACCTTCAGCTGTGGTGCAGATGTGCATTTCAGAATAAGACCGGCTCATTGTCGTAGAAGCTGTTTCTTTTATAATAAAGAAATGCAATTAAAAGCAGCAGTTTGACAATTAATATATTTGTTAGTCTGAGTTTGCACATCTCAAGAAGTAGTGTTATGAGTGTCCATTTCCATGTCCTAATGCTGATCTGTGTGCACTCCATCCTGTCCAAATAATGCTCTCCCTTCTACATCAGGGACTGTGACAAAAAAAAAAAAAAAAAAAAAAAGGTTTTGAAAGTTTGAGCTAAAAGTTTCTGTCAACAACAACTTCTAAAACCAGACATTCAACCAAAGAGAACCCAAAAGCCCCCAGCACCTTCTGGTTTTAATTTCTAAGCATTTTGTTCGTTTGTTTTGTATCAGACTGCAGCCATCCTAATTTCTTCTCCTCTCACACAAAGAATTATTCTGGTTTCTTTGAATTAGCATTTGATTTCCAGGGCGCAGTACATATGGATGCAGAAGAAACTAACTCTGGATGCAACTGCACATGCACCCAATCTTACAACTCAGAGAAACAAAGAAAGTGATGTAGGCAAAAAAACACCAGACTAGTATCAACAAAATACATCTAAAAGGCGCAGAGTAGGAACACTGGTGAACAACTGTTCCCAGTTTTTAATAAAAAACTTGTTGAGCCAGGGCGTTATTAGCAATTCTGCAGCTATCTTGGTTGCTTTGGATAGTGATACTTGGAAGCTCCTGCATGAGTCATCACATAAGCCCCGCCTCTGATCCATTATAATTGGTTTGGTACATTTTGTACCAGTGGAAATGGCTGTGAATGGGAAGAGTACCAGATTTATTTCACAGAAAAACTCTTCATGTAGTGAAAGGGTACAGCAGCTACAATAGTGCTAATCAACACCGTTTAATCTATTAAATGAGATTGAAAATTGTTTAGAACATAATTTGCTTTAGCCATTTTGATTTAATTGAGACAGTTATGTTTGGAAAGTTACACTGAAAATGAAAAATGAAATAAACTTATGGAAGTCAGTCCTGTGTTAAAGCAAAGCTCCATTAAAAACAAACACTCTCCATCTCATTTCCCTCCCCCCTAAGAGATGGCCCTCTTGACTTTTAGTCTGGGCTGCTGTGAGGTCAGATTGTTTAACTAAAACACCAGCTCAGACTTTAAACTGGTGTTTTATTTCTCTCTGCAGAAGCGGTGGCCACATTGAACAAACAAGTCTTTGTCTTTCTGAGACTCACATGGTAGCAATGCAACGCTGATACAAAGTTATTGCAGTTTTTCCACGTGGTCCTAACTACATCAGCAAAAGAGATCACATTGGATTAGGGAAAACAGAGAAAGGAGCCAAAGGAAATGAGTAAGAGATCGCTTAACTTTGCTTTTGTTATCAAGGTCTTACCCCAGAAGAAGCCTTCAGTAAGATATTTTATATCAATCTTAAAGTTGGTATTTTAAACCTTCAGAAGTAAAACACAGCCATGATGATTGGCCAAAATGTGCTCAATGTCCACATTGCATGACTGAAACAATAAACAGGGTGGAAACGGAGGCATCCCCGCACACAGGAAGACCTTCACTCAGGAAGCGTTTCCTGGTTCTTTCTGGAAAACTGTCTTCCTACTCAGAAACAGGCATTTTCCTGTAATCCCATCAACAACAGCTCAAAAGTCTTATGTTGCTTTTATCACTCCATGATGCATACTGTTGCATCAACTTTTCTCAGTTTAGAGGATTTATGTAAAGCCTGAATCTGTTTTTATTTGAAACAAATGTTCCAGTTTAATATTTTAATCTAATTCCAGAAGTAAACATCTCTATATATCAAGTGCCCTGAAAATGTCACCACCCTTCTTTCAAAATACACCAAGAATGTGAGGAATGTAAATGTCATGAAAATAGGTGCCTGATATAGAAAGACCTCTGCAAATCATTTGGACACGAGGCCAAGTGTGAGCTAAGTGTACAGCTAATACAAACCAGGGCTGATAGCACACTTTCCCTGGCATTTACCTGGGGGGGAGGTGTGTCTGCAGCTTGAGTAAGTGATGGAACTGATACCATGAGATAAAATAATCATCAGGAAATTGTGCTATACTATGAAGAATGTAAATTCATATATGCTTGAATAAACAAGTAGTTTACATTAGGATGGATATGAGATTTCAAACATCAGTAAGTCTAGTGAGGGTAGACATATGGTTATCAACGGAGAGTAAAATCCTTTGTTATGATTTCAGTTTTCTGGTCGGAAGTAAAGACGTCACCAGGGTTACGCAGACAGATGGACTGCCAGTAGGTCACAGCACATGAGTGAGGTTTTTCCTGAACAATAGTACACTACAGAGGTTTACACAAATAAAGGCTGCAGAAGTCCAGTGGAAAATGAAAGAAGCTGACACTGGATCAGAAGCAGCATTAAAGTGCTGGCAGTAGCAGTTTTTCCCTAGTCCAAATGACGGTGGGTGCCAAACTAAGGCTGACTGAAGACTCATGACTGTGATTCATGATTTGGCGTTCACATTTATGAACAAATGATGCATAAAAGACGTTGTGGTGGAGTTACATGAGGTCCATGTCAAACACTGGTGGTCAAGTTTGAGTATGCACTGATTTCTAAGGCATGAACTTAAAATGTGAAATTTTTAAAGATTTGAAGGGAAAAAAAATCTTCTGAAGTTTCAAAACAACAAAAGAAGAAAAAGCCTCAAAGCAAAAGTGCACCCTGCACATGGATGACCAGTATATTGACTTTAAATTAGTTTGTATTTTTTCCAAACAAGACACAAATCTCAGACAAATGCCATCTATAATGACATAATTTAGTACTGAACGCTTCCTATAAAACCATACAAGTCTGTTTATTTCTCCTCACACACAGCCCCAATACTTCTTTCTACATTTATCAACAGCAAGGTGAACTGCAGACCCACTACACATTCCCCTAATTGCTGCCATCTTACTGACTTTGCCTACAAATTTTTCTTTAAAAAAAGCAAGTTATCTAAATGTAACAATAGTGTTAGACTAAACTTGGATAAATTCCAACCAAGAGCTTCAACAGTGCAAGCTCTGATGTTAATCCCCTCACCTCTGTCTGGTCTGGCTCTGAGCTGCAGATGCAAACTAACATCTCAGTTATTTTACACGAACTTACAGCCAGAATAAAAACACAGAGGACACTACATTTGCAAAATCTGTGACTGCTGGTTAATGTATAGTCTTTACAAGTGCCATTTAAAGTAACTGTGTCTTACTTTCAACATATAATGAAAGCATTGGGGGGGAACGTATATAGCCTCATCAGATCTAGTCGTATAGAACATGAGGTCAGAGGTAGCAAAATAAAGTTTAATACAAAGTACCAAGATATATATCTCATCATTCTTTCTAAATGAATGACCCTGACTTAACTGGACATGGCAAGTATTTTCAAAAGATTGATACATTTCACACACTGGAAACTTTTTCTGTTGGTGCTAAGAGGTTTACTGTTTTTGTTTTTTACCCAGTTTTCTAACAAAATGGCTGTAACGGGATGAGATCATGGGTCAGTCTAGCCTGCACTACTTTTTTAAAATCTGTCAACAAACTGTGTAATATGTTTAAGTGAGAAGACTGTGACACATGGTGAAACAGTTTGTGCCTATTCAGGTAGACCTTTATGGATTTTGAGTGGTCGTCAGATTGTTTCAGTTGACTCCATACTTTCTCCCACCAGTAAAATGGTCTTTGTGCTCCCTGCAGCACTAATTTGAAGCATGAAAAGTTCAACAGCTGGAGAGGTATTCTTGTCCTGAAATTCTGTAACTCCCATTCTCTTAAAAAAAAAAAGCATTTTAATGCATGAGGCTCGTTTGGATGGGCTTTTGCATAGTTATGGCTCTGTATTTTTCTGTGAGGGTCCATATAGGTTTTTCTTTAAATGGCTTTTCCATTCAGGTCATTTGTGACCCACTTGGTAGAAGGGGGGAGGGAAAAAAAAAAGACATGGAGTTTTGCCTTTCCAGGAATCTCACAAGATTTTTTTTTTTCTAAAAGTTGCCTCTTTTTTTTTTTTTATCTTTCCAGGCTAAAAGGAAAATTGCTTGATATCTTCTTTGCCATTCTTGCTTGATGGGCTCCAAATAATTTAATATTTCAGGAGATACTGAGAGGAGCACATGACAGCTTATTGTTGGAAAAAAAAAAGCTTTAAAAAAAAAACAGAATTTGCATCACCTGACCTTTTCTAATGATAACTGAACAATCCTAAGCCCTAAAAATGCACTTTAAAAGTTTTGTAATGATGCTTTTTTCTGCACTACAACACTATACAAATATACTATAATTAATATTGGGTAAAGCTTAAAAAAAGGATTTTAAGGATTCTTCCAGTTTTTATCCCATTTTAATGTGAAAAACAATAGTAGGATATACTATTAATCTCCTACAATATATAAAACAAAACGACACTGTAACCTGCAAGAATCACATTAAAGTTTTTACAAAGCAGTCAATATACTGAAATAAGAGTAAATAGGTCTTAAAATTATCAATTTACCTATTTAATTATTTTTAAAAAAACACAAAAGATAGAGTGAATCGATTAACTAACACAGATATCTAATATTAAAATAAAGCAAACAGAGGAATTTATACAATTGACGTTCAGTTAGCTTCCAGCGGAGTTTGGATAAACTAACCGTTAACAGTAATTCTGCCTTAAAAACGATTAAAAAAAACGTCTTTAAAACTTCTATTCACTTACTTTTTTCGATGAGAATATGTTAACTGAGGAAGCCTGCGGTCTTCTGGGGGCTTATTTCGGGCACTTTGTGGACTTTTTACCGGAGCTTCATGGTTTATTTTCACCTTCCCATTGAATTAGCGCGTGAGCTGAAGTTTTTTCCTTCAAACTAAGTCCGCACGAGCGGCGTCAATTAGGCGCAGTCAGAAGGTACCGGAAGTAGTAACTTCACAATAAAAGCATTAGATTTGCGACCCTTCTTTTTCTCTAGTCTGCGTTTCCTGTGCAATTTTATTTCTCCTGCAATAGATCAAAATTCATTCTTAATATTTCTTTGTTTACGTAAAATTTAAAATGGCTCAAAAGTAATATTTCAAATGTAATCATTAGAAAATATAACAAAGACAAAAAAATTACTTGTTGCACCCCCCTTACCTCTCACCCTACCCACTCTTTCCATTGTTCATAGAGCAATGGCATCTGATCCAGCAGAGGCTCATGACCCAAAACAGTAATAAGTTTAGGTAATGAATAGGTAAATAAAATATAAATATGTGATCTTTATACACTACAATGTCATGAAAAAGAAATATGCATACACTGATTTACACAGGCCATCGGGTTGCATTATACAAAATAAAAAAGCAAAATAACATAACTTTGCATTAATAAATGCAAGTTAAAATCTAGAAACAGGTGCTAATATGGCTCACTTATTAATCTCTAAAGGTACCAGAATTGCAGAAAAGTGGGTAAGAAGTTTTAGAGCAACATTTGCCAGTATTGGTTTGACCTCCTTTTCAATCAAATAAAACAGATTTTGCACTAATTACAGCATCATGACTCCCTAGTAAAAGACTACTATTAAACCAACTGCCTGCAGTCCAGATGTGCCATCTAGATACATAAAAAGCGGAAAAAATGAAAAAGGAAGCCATAAATTCTTGTGCAGCTGTTTCCAGTTTTTTTCATATAACAATATTAAGATTTGATGCCTTCTGTCTTTATTCACTCTTCAGTGACCCAGGAATCAGCTACAGGGTGACAACGGTGTGTGTTTCTTTCTAGGTGTGTGTGAGTTTTTATAAATCAATGTGAGAAAATAACAATCTCAACAGAGTTATTTTTATTGAGGAAACCAAAATCACAGTAAGTGAATAATGCAAGCTGCAGAGGAGCAATAATGTAAAAACTGATTAACTAATTTATCTTCAGTAGCTTGCTTTAGTGTTATTATGCTTTCCTTTGTCTGTGGTGTCGAGGGACAAGACAACAGATAGTTTCTTGAAGTTAAATGTTTTCTTAATCATGGGGAAATGGTATATCCTTTAATATCTTCCAGTTTTTAATATCTTGCAGTTTTTCTAGTCTTACTGCCACATGGGGTATTGTAAGAAATTATGTTAAGCTAAGCTCTCAGAGTCCAGCAAAGTAGATACTTGGGGGAGGGATTTGATGCTTTTCCAAAATCAAATAGCTGATTTTTGACAGTCCTTACATCCTGCAAACATCTGTATGTTAGTATTCCTTATCTGAAAAAAATCAGCTTCATAACAATAAACTGTCTTTAAAGCTGCTTATCCAACATTAGTAAAGATGGTGAAAGAGAAAAAAAATCACCCAACACACATCTGGGAAGGGGTGTAGAACAGAGTACAGCTTTAACAAGTGGCAGCCTGTTGCAGTAGCTGTGGTCAAATTTTCAAACGCTAAAGATTTCTGAACATTTTTCGGTGCTGGTTTGGATATTGTTCTGTTTTCTGCTGCAAGCTCTGCTATTTTTGAACACTTTTAATGGTGAATTGTGAGACCCTGCAAGATATTAACATGTGGGGGTAGGTGATTAATTTTTCCATTTAATAACAAGGACACCACATGCAAATAAGTTGAAAAGGATGCAGAGAAGAAGGAAGATAAAGAGCAGGCAGAAAAAGGATTTTATTTTCCCTACCTGTCACTAAGGGAACTGTGAGGTCCCTGTGAAGCAAACTGGATGAACTTTATAGTGTGTGTCACGTTTATCAAGACGTGACTGTAGGAGTATGTTGCAGACCTTCAGCATTTCTTCACACAGATTTTGGATGATACAGGCAGACAAAAGATTTGAAACAGGCATGAAGATATGGGGCTATCCATCTCTGATTCGCATGAAATGAAATGACAGCAAAAATCATGACGAATCAGAAGTACAAACAGTTCTTTTAATCAGCTGACTTTTTCTAGCAAAACTGAGCAGTTGTGCAGTAACGTACGATTGAAACCATAAAAAAATGGCTTCGAAGGTGTTCAGCACCAGTCTGAACAGGTATGGTGGTGTTTTACGTTTGTGTTTACATGCACCAGACAAGAAAGTGGTAAAACGTTACGACTCTCTGAAGCACTTCTGCACTTAGCCACACAACAGCTATAATTAAATCCTTGTTTTATGCAACAAAACCCCCTGTACTACTGAAGTACAGAACCAAACCCCTAGCTACCAACATGGAGAGCAACGCAGCATGGCGACAGGGTCCCAAAGGCTAGAAGAGCTGCTGCACACCAGGTACCAGGAGTTTACCTGGTGTTTGGCCTGTAAACACATGTTTTTGCATTTGATCATTAATAGTTTTTTCTGCTTTGGGCACCCAGTTCTCTGTAATTAAATTTAAGGATAAAACTGATATGGTTACCTGTTCACACACTCAAATTGTCTTTCCTAATCTAACTCTTTCCACCTGAGAACTTCCTCTTGGTTCTGACTAAAATATCTGACAGTTGCAGAGTACAAATCAAATGACCTCAGCCACCTTCGGCATTAAAAGGAAACTGTTGAAGTATGATATAAAACAGAAAATGCTATTCCTGCAGACCGTTTAGTGATCTTTATTTCAAGGTACCCTTTTGACTCCTTTATGGATGAATACAAGAGAAGTGAAAATAAATATATTTCTTTTAAAACTGCTGAATTAAATTCATCCAAAGGAAGATATTTCAAAGTTTTATTCTTGTATAACAAGACTTTGTAAAATCTGTTTGAGCCAGTAAAAACTGAAATAAGAGATTAAAGTTGAAGGTTTTGTTAAAAGAAATTGTCAGCCAAATAAAGAAGCTGTTTTAATTTACATGTTCTCTAAAGTAGATTTTACTTTTTGTAAAAAATAAAACTCATTTTTTATTTTATTGTGTGCAACATCAATAAACAAGGAACCATATTAAATACAGTAAAATCAATTCAGGAGGCTAATACAGATATAAAGGAAAAGCAGTTGGGGTTAAAGTATAAACATCAGTGAGAACAGGTCAAGAAGCAGTCCGTTGGTGGATAAGGTGAAAACAGCAAATCAAATGCAAATCTGATCAAACTGAGTGAAAATTAAAAGCCACTTTATTTGCTTTTGAGGTCATATTCATTTTCAGTCCATTTCAGAATATTTGCTTAGGGTTTGTCAAAAAATAGGCACTAAAGCCTCCAGATAAGTGCCTTCAGTCAGCTCCACCTGCAGGGGGAGCTAGAGGTGTGTGATCCTGAGCACACAGAGGTAAAAGGCTTGACTCAGAAAACACTGAAGATGTGAGATGTAGATGTGATTTAACAGACCGGAGCACAAAAAAAAAACCAAAGAGAAATTTACCATCCTGACTGAAAACACTGACGTGCTTCATTGTGGCTTTTGGTTTTAATGACAATAAACACCACTTTCTGGCTTTCTGTGAAAAAAACAAAGTGAGATTGGTGAAGCAGCCTGCTGTGCAGTTTAACAACAGTGTGTGAAAAGCTTTCTCCACACAGAGCTTCAAAATGCGTTTCTCTTTGTATTAAAGTTCCCCCTGGCTGCATTTAAGCATTTATATTTGTCAGAAGTGGAAAAAAACAAATATTACACTTCGATATGAAGTTAAAATGCACGTGGAAGCGGATCGGAGGATTAGTCAGGTGGATTAGAGACAGCTTTTCACAAGTGGATGAACTTTGCAATGTGACTTCTGATCATTCATGTGTTAATAATTAGATTCCATGCAAGTTTAAAGGTTCTTGTTTTTTCTGGACTTTTTGTTTATCTGTCTTTACTATGATGTCTCTGAATATGTCAAACTCATATTTTTGTAACTTGGTACCAACTTAC
Source organism: Zenarchopterus dispar (assembly GCA_028564865.1). Classification (NCBI taxonomy): domain Eukaryota; kingdom Metazoa; phylum Chordata; class Actinopteri; order Beloniformes; family Zenarchopteridae; genus Zenarchopterus; species Zenarchopterus dispar. The sequence goes on along the minus strand of JAOWBL010001378.1, from coordinate 4,228 downwards.
AGAGATGTGGCATCTTATTTTGTTGAGATCTTGAACGAGTTACATATCATTATGGAAGAAATTTGTGTAAATATATAATAAGGTAAATCACTGGCCATTTCTGTTAAGCTAGTAGAAGTTTGTAGTTTTTAAACAATAAACACTCATCAACACTGTTTAACTGAAATTTCAGGAAAATTGCTTTGCTAAGTACATGTAAAACCTCTCTGGTTGTTCTTGTTCCGATAAAACAATAAACAAAACACCTTCAGAACATCTTTTGCACTAAAAAAACTGCAGCTGCATATTTTGTACTTATGGTGCATAAGATGTTTTATTTTTTTAATTTTTAAGACATTGTGCATCTCAATGACAATTTTGCACCAGCTGCATCTTGGAAATAGGACATTACAAGACTAAATTATGTTTTTTTTTTTCTTTTTAAACCTTGATACTATCACTGAACAATTTAAAAAAAACTACAGGCAGTAATTAGACTACAGCACAACAAAAGGACGCTCATAAGCAGTTATAGTTCATTTAACTGAAAGAAAAAAAATGATATACAGACGTAATGATATACAATCTGAAATCCACAGTTCACATCTGATATCAAACGTCATCTGTGAGGTCATGGATCATCCCACAGAGCCCTTTCCACACAGCCATTGTCATGTTGGTGCAAAATAAAGGGGCTATCCTCGTTAACCCACTGCTAGTTGACTTTGGTAACTTATGTAGACTAAACAGAGGCAGCACAGTGCCACATCAGTGTGTCTTTACACACAGCATACCTGAGTGACAGGGTGTGTCCTGTGATGGCGGCTAACTGTTGCACACACAGCTCATCCCCCCTCTGTTTTGCCTTGGTTATCACCTTTCAGGGTGGAACAGAGGCTCAACAAAAGCACTACTTCATTCCGGCTCAAAACACATACAAATGTGCGATCTATAAAGGTCTAGAAATGACGTTGCCTAGCAACAAGGAGACTCATCCTTTACCTGAAGCCAGAGGAGAGGAGTCTGCCCAATTTTTTTACAAACTTTCTCAAACTCCACATCCAACTCATTCAAGCACTCCTGCTACGTTTAACCAAAAAGCTCTTTTTACTCAGTTATTACATTTTACTCTATTATTACATCACACTGGTTCAAAAAATAAAAAATAAAAAAAAGGCATCCTCTCTAAGCTGTAACTGTTCCTCCTTGGTAATTCACACAGACCAAACAAAGGTGGTACAGTGCTGCATCACTGCAAAACTAATTTCTAAGTGAGAAAAAAAAACTTGTTTCAAGAAATTTAAAAGACTATTTTAGACTATTTTGATAGTTTTAAGAAGTCAAGAAAAACAGTCTTACGCCATAGACAAATATACTTTTTCTTAAAATCATAAATGCTTGAATAGATTTATGGAATATTATACTTATTTCTTGAGGGACTGTTTTTGCGGTGTACACGTGCAACCATGATGGAACCAGCCGAGTTATAAAAGCCAGGACAGCATCTTTTTATTTTTTTTTTCCAATTTGCATCTGCTACAACCTCCTAAGATAAAGGGCCAATGAAAATGTCCCACCATTCCACACTAACTTGTTAACAAACACAAAGAGACAGAGCAAATGTCATAAACACGCAGATGTTGAGGTAATCACAGAAACGACAGATGTTGATCAACTCCCAGTTGCTAACTGGCCCAACAACTTCAGGAAGTGTTATATGTAATATTATTTTTCTCTTAAGTTTACCAGAACATATATTTGTAATAGCGGTCTCTCCAAGCGGACACCATATGGGAGTTTTCTTTCTTCTCTCTTATGTAGTTTTAGGTCAGCTTGAGGTAATAAAAGAAATACTAAATAATAAATGTACTGATGGTGGTATGTATTAAATCTTAAACTTTTATTGTTTTCCATAGTGTCCCAGCCACTTTTAAAGCAGGTCTTTTGGCTAGTCCTTCTGAATCACCTCATATATCTGATTTTATAGCGGCTCTGCCTCAAATGAAAGATTAAGAGGACTTTCCTTTGCTAGAGAAAAAAAGGAAAAAAGTGTACATGAGCTGGTTGTATAATTCAACCAAGAGAGGAAAAAAAGACCTATTAAACTTTATTTTTCTCTGTGACTGTTTTACCTGCAGCTTTAGTATCGACTGGAAAAGACTCATCATTAATTAGCTATTGCATAAGAACACTTAAAAGAAAGCGCCAGCTTTTCTTTTTTTAAAAAAAAGGGGTATTTGCTGTGACCTTTTTGCTGGAAGCCTGTCGCCTCGTCAGATGTTTATTTATCTGTGTTCATTTGTCATATATATTAACTGATGTCATAAATTATTGAGTCAGTGCAAAATCATTCCTGTGCACCTTTTTGTCTTAAAATACTTACAGTTAATTAAGTCTTGATTGGATGTCTGACACCTTTCTCTGATCATTACAGGGAAAATTAAGTTGCCAAAGCCTTTAATTCTGCACGACATTGACATTCTGCATTTGTAAAGCTTTCTTTTTTTTTCCCCTAACCCGAGCACAGACTCAATGAGATGATGTCCCAGAGCATACTGTCATGCAGCACGGTGAATTGTAGTGGCCATGGCAACGTTGTTGCTTCGAGGTACCTGCACAAACCTGGAACAATGTCTCTGCTTGATGAGGGAGCAAGAGGTGGCATTAAAAAAGAAAAAAAAAACAGGTAAAAGAACGGCTGCTGAATTGATGTCAAGTTGGTCTTGTGCATGCTGGAGGGTGGTGCCCTTCAGCTGAGGTTAAGTGCCCCTTCTCGTGCACGTTAATGGGTATGGAAGCACTCAGGTTATTGAAATATGTTGCAGCGAAAATAGAAATCATAAGTCTTGTGTTACCTGCTGTTCCTAAAAGCTGGACTGAATAATTTTCATGGTGACTTGTTTGTAAGACGGAGCTCTCACGGAGGGTGTGTTTTTTTCTGCTGCTGAGCCTCTTACTGAAAATATAAAGTCAAGTCAAAACAAGAGAGATAATCACCACCCTTGGCCAGTTTTCCATAAACATGTTTTTAAGGCAATGGCAGTTTCACAGACAGAGACGACGTTTGTTCGAGGTCAGCTGGAGAAAGCAAATCTGTATTTGACCCTTGTTGTGAACAAGAACAGAGGAGATCTAATAACTACAAGGGCTCATTGAAGGCTCACGAGGACATGCATCGTGAATCTACATCTTACATAAAGAGCTTTTTATTCCATCTTTTCTCCTCTGTAATGTTTGTCACTTCTTCCTGGAGAAAAATATAGAGAAACAGATGTTCACTACATTACACGAAACAGTTAATAATCATATCATGCCCCCCAAATTTTCAAAAGTGATTTAGTCTTAGTGACTGAACGATTTGGTGCACCCCTCTTGGTAAAGGGATAAATGACTGAAAACTATTTGAATCTTAGAAAATTGATGCAGAAGAAGCTGATAAATGTTAGAAGTTCAGAATCACAAAAGAACAGAACAAAATTGAAAACTGAAGGGGAAAAAAAACAATATCCCACATAAACGCAACACGGATCAATTACAATGTCGCTTTTGTAGCTGAGAATTAGTAAGATTTTCTGTGTTTTGGACTTAATGAGTTAAAGCATTGAATTCTTACCTTAGATGTCATTGTAAGCTCAAACAAAGGGATATAAAAGTCATTTGTTGCACAATAAAGACATTATATTCAAGTCTCGCACATGCATGAGAAGGACAGTTTCCAGCTCTGCATTATAAAGTCGATCCCACTGCTGACAGAAAATGGTTAAGATATATGTAGACGCTGCGTTCATTTTAAAAACAAAAGTGTCACCAAGGAAGGAGACAGCAACCTCTATTTTGTTTTTGTCTCTATAATGTCTAGGAAGAAAAATAGATTTACTGGTGAGTTCACAACAAAAAAAGTTTCCACCTTTAGACAGCCCCAAACTGAGATGTCCTTGTGTAACCTTTGTTACAGGTCCTCTGTTGCAGGTCCTCAAGCTGATGACTTTGATACTCCAGATGTGGTTCAGGCTTGATTATGTGTGACTGGATTTCTGGACTTGCCATGTGTTAGAAAAACATGAGTAATCTCTAAATTTTTGTGTATTGTACCTTGGTTTAGAGCTCTGTGCTCCTGAAGGCAACACGAGTTGGTACTTCCACCCCTCTTGATATGTATTATCAAAAACATCAAAGCAACCAGGTCTCTTTTCCTCCACTTTTTCTTAAGCATTGTGCAGATAAGTTTTAACTAAAGTCTAAGTCATTT
>JAOWBL010001377.1:0-15479 GCA_028564865.1 Zenarchopterus dispar | reverse complement strand
CTGACTGCATGGTTTCAAACAAAGAAACCTCCTAAAAGACTGAAATCTCCAGCAGGCTTTGCTCCATTTTATGACACCATTGGAGATAAGGAATTGCCATCCTTATGGAGCATAGACCCCAAAACACAGCTAGGGTCCCTGCTGATGCACAGCGGCCCAGGCCAGGCTATAAAGAGCAGCTGCTCCTTCTCCCTTGCTCTCTTTCTCGGTTAACTCTCTCTCTTGGAAACTCTTCTTCTCAGAAGACCTCTCTCTAAGAAAGTCTCACTGACTCGAGTACGGACCTCATCTCTCCTAATCCTGGTAGCTATGGAGGCCACAACTCCAACTTAAGTGTGACGAGTTACCAGCCAAGAGCCTACTTCCTCCATCACTGTGTCTGAAGAAGCTATCCAGTTGCTAAGAAATGGCAACTGCAGTATGTCTGGCACAGCTGTAAGGAGTGACCAACAAACGTTCTGAGCCCCAGATGAGCTGAATGAGAGACCCGTGTATGCCCGACAACGTGAACGCCTTCAGACCGACCTGGAGATGAAAGAAGTCCAGCTGTTGTACTGACGCTACATCCTTGTCTTCCTTGTGCTTGTCCCCAGCCCAGATAAATGGAGAGGGGTGTGTCAGGATGGGCTTCCGACATAAAACCAACGCCAAATAATCCGTAATGCAAGTCACGAATCTGACTTCCACACCAGATTGGTCGAGTCCCGGGTTAACAACGACCACCACCACCAGTGCTGTTAACCTGCAGGGTGCTGATGGAAACTGGACTATTGTGGGTCAAAGAAGGAGAAGAGAAGGAAGGCATATCCATAGCCGGAGAGAGAAGAGGAAGGTCAAGAGTTGAGAGTCGGGAGTTTGAATGTAGGGACTATGACATGAAAAGCTAGAGAGATTGTTGACATGATTCAGAGGAGGAAGGTGGATATAATGTGTGTCCAGGAGACCAGATGGAAAGGTAGCCAGACCAGTAGCCTAGGAGCAGGGTTTAAGCTGTTCTATCATGGTGCTGATGGGAAGAGGAACAGAGTAGGGGTTATCTTGAAACAGGAGTTTATTAGGAATGTTCTGGAGGTGAAAAGAGTGTCATATGGAGTTATGAGCCTAAAGCTGGAAATTGAAGGTGTGTTGTTTATTGTTGTCAGTGGTTATGCCCCACAGGTAGGAAGTGAATTAGAAGAGAAGCAGAAATTCTGGTGTGATGTAGGTGAAGTGATGCAGAGTATCTCCAAGGATGAGGGGTGGTGATTGGAGGAGATTTCAATGGATATGTTGGTGCTGGCAACAAAGGTGATGAGGAAGTGATAGGTAGGTTTGCCATCCATGACAGGAATGCAGAGGGACAGATGGTGGACTTTCCAAAAAGGATAGAAATTACTGTAGTGAATACTTTCTTCCGGAAGAGACAGGAACATAGGGCGACTTGTACGAGTGGATGTAGGAGACCACAGGTTGACACAAGACAAGATGAAGATCCTGGGTAGATGGTGTAATCTAAATGAGATTAGTGACTGCAAAGTAGTATCAGGGGAGAGTGTAGCCAGACAGTATAGGATCGTGGTCTGTAAGACAACCCTGATGGTGAGGAAGATGAGGAGGACAAATGCAGAGCAAAGGATGAAGTGGTGAAAGCTGAAAAAGGAAGTGTTGTGTGGCTTTTGGGAGAAGTTGAGACAGGCTTTGGCTGATCAGGAGGGGCTTCCAAATGACTGAACAACTGCAGTTAATGTTATCAGGGAGACGGGCAGGAGAGTACTTGGTATGCTGAGCAGAAATGAAAATGTTAAGGTTCTCTTTGGGAGTGACAAAGATGGATAGGATCAGGAATGAGTACATCAGAGGGCCGCCACATGTTTGATGCTTTGAAGATAAAGTCAGAGAGGCCAGACGAAGATGTTTGGATATGTACTGAGGAGGCATAGTAAATTTATTGGGAAAAGGATGTTAAGGTGGGAACTGCCAGGCAGGAGCCCAAGAGGAAGACCAAAGAGGAGGTATATGGATGTAGTGAAGGAGGACATAAGGATGGTTGGTGTGAGAAAGCAGAGGATAGGGTTACATGGAGACAGATGACTTCCTACCCCTGAAGGGAGCAGCTGGAAGGAAAAGAAGGAGCCCCAATACTTATGAGTCTCTGATATTGAGGTATTTTGGTTAAAACAACTTATGCCAAGAGGGTGAATACCACTTTTTTTTTTTACAAACTCTCATAATTTAATGGTGAAAATGTACACTTTGATGTTATCTCGATTGCTTTATTTTAAATTCATTGTGGTAATACATAAAGGTACAGTCAAACCTGTCTTAAGCAGCCACCCATGGGAAATGTCAAAAGTGGTTGCTTAAACAAGGTGACCTCTTAATACAGGCTCAAATTTTTCCAAGATGAAAATGTGAAATAACTTAATTGTGTTTTAGATGTACATGTATGTATTATGTATTGCATCATGCCGTAAAATACTGCTTTCTTTTCTGTATCTTCATGTTTTATATAACCAAGCTCATAAAATCTTTTGGGGTATAGAAGATCTTTCACATTAAAAAAATGAAGACAATTAATGGTGGTATCCCTAATTCTTCACACAGCTTAAAAACATTTATGCTTCCTCAGTTTGTACTGACATTAGTTCGAGTGTTAGTTTCTTTAATTTTGATGTAAGTGTGATCTAAGAGTAAAATTGATTGAAAAATCAATTTTAAGTTTTAAGTTTGAAGGTTTTAACACCTTTTTTCACAATCAGTCTATAGTTATTGATTTCTTGTTTATGACCCTTAGGTTGTCATCGGTACGCTAATCCTGTTGTTAACTGGTATTGATAAAGCAGTGACAGGTGTCATAATGCTGCGTGGTCAAGTGTGACCACTTAAGATAGTCAGGTCACTGTTGTTGGTTATGAAATTAGTGACCGCTGACCGCGGAAGGCAGGTGGCTGCTTAATACATGACCATATGTGTTGAAAACGTGCGGGAGGGATTCAAATTGGCTGCTTAGCGGAAGTGACCGCTGATTACAGGTGACCGTTAGCACAAGTTTGACTGTAAAATCCTAAAAACTGTCACTGTTATTGAAATGACCCCAAATCATTAAAATACTAAACAAAGATAATGAAGCCGAGTCATTCTCAAATAACTTTCTTAAATGTCCTTAACAGATCTTAAACACATCAGCCTGTCGGTTTAATATAAGAGGAAATATATTATGGGACATAACAGATCACATACCTTTTCTTTTCACAAATTTACACAAAGCTAAGGCTTGACCTGAATGTTTGTGACATGCTTTGATCAAAATGCAACAAAAAAGAAAGTACCCCAGAGATACAGCAAGTGCAAAATGATATAAAGTTGAGTACCTATAACAATGAAAAAATCCTACTTGGTCTCTTATGGTACCCTGCAAATGTGAACGAACCCCTCAATCAATAACATATTGTCAAACCAAGGCAGCAAAACAAAGTAATCAGGTTGTGTTATGTCAGATGTTTCATTTCTAAGTTTAAAAACCTAAAAGATATGCTTTAAAGCACAGAAGATTTATGAAATCACAATATTTCCTCTTCATATAAATTATTATTATTATAAATAATCTATCTTTGTATGAATTATTTTTACATACCTGGCAGGTTGAACAGAGTGTTAAGGATGTAGAAGCGGTCAGTGTCTCCACGTTGAATAAATTTGTTGGGGTACATTTCTCTGATGTCAGGTCTGTGAAGAAATGGAAAGAAGTCATGTATCGGGGGCCATCAGAAAACACTCATCCTATTCAGACATAATAAACTGAAAAGCAAAAGTCACATTAATAGACTCGCACATCCAATATAAATAAATTAATTTTGAAGATGGTGAGATGTTCAGAATGATCAAACATCATGTCATTCAAACAGCAGGGGACCTGTTAAAACTCTTAAGTTTCTGGTTTCACCTACAGGCTGCAGTAGCTACACTTTTTAACTCTCTGGTTTGACCAGAAGGCCATAGTAGATAGACTTTTTTAGTTTCTGATTTTATGTACACGCTGTAGTAGCGAGACTTTTTAATCTCTGGTTTAACCTAGAGACTGTAGTAGTGAGACTTTTTTCACAGCATTAGCCAAAAATAAAACTGTACTCAAAAGCGTTTGAGCCTCAGGTAAAGCTTCTGCTTTGTTATTGTATATCTGCAAAAAATAAAGACAAGAAAGGCATAAAAATACATTTCAATGAGAAAACTTCATCTTTAAAGAGTTTTGTGTGGTAGTCATGTTTGCATTAAGGTGCACCAATATGTTAATTACATCTCTTGAAAAAACTGATGAAGCGATATCTGCACAGGGTTTGAGTTCTAGGCAGAACTCCCTTTCTGAATTGAACCCCCCCCCCTCATCAATATAAGAGAGCAATAACAAGCAGAGTTTAAATTCCACTTCCCTGTCTGAGGAGTTTGCTACATGACTGCACTAGTGAAAGTAGGAGGTATTGTTAAAGGTAATGCCAACTGTTTGTTTCATACTACATGCAGCAGGCAGTATGAGTTACCATCATAAAAGCATGACATTGATAAATATCCCTTGTTTAACAGTATGGGAGGACAGGTTTAATCACTGATATGTAGACTTGGTAATACTCACTTCTAATAGGGAATGTTTTTAAAATAACCTGAACATTAACCTGAAACAAAGGCCATCTGTCAAAGGAAGGATATTTTATGAAGTTAGTTCACTGTTAAATCATACTTGAGTTATAGGGACTGAATGTTAGTGTTATAATTGCATTTCATTGTTCCTGTAGTTTGTTGTGCTGTTCTGTCCCTCTTTTTCTCTTCTGCAGATGTTTGCAGGTCAAAGCTGCCAGAGCTTCTAGAGCTGCATGCTGACCTGCAGTCCCACCTTCTGACCACCTCAGTGTCTGCTGTTTACACCTGTTTACAAAGTTGTCTTTGTAGTACACCAACTAACCATGTATCAGTCATATGTACATAAAACTCTTTTGCTCCAGTAACTCCAGGTACAGATAATGACCACTAATACATCTTGTCTTATGTACCACTGACAATATATCTGTGGCTCTCCTCTTTCTGTTTTTCATTCTCTTATTACTATCTCCCTTTTCCTGTCTACCCAGCTGGTCTTCATCAGGGAGATCCCCCCTTAAGATTCAGGTCCTGATCAAGGTATCTTTCTTCTTAAAAGGGAGTTTTTCTTGGCATTGTTTGGGTTTAAGGTTTTTCTTTCACTAGGGAGTTTTTAACCTTGCACTGTATATGTAAATTGTTGTTGGGGGTCATGCTCTGGGTCTCTGGAAAAGGCCTAGAGACAACTTTTACTGAAATAGACACTATATCAATAAAACTGAATTGAATGAAAGACTGATATGAAAAATAACAGCTGGGATTTTATGAGTCTTCCACATTATTATTTAATGTCATTTTGTTTTCAATTTAAGTTTTATTATGGGTTAACTTAAATGAGCAACACACAAAGGTGTGTGACTAATGTCAAATAATATCAAGGTGAATACTGGTAGCCCCCCCCCAACCCACACACACACAAAACCCACACACACACACAAAAACAAAACAAAACAAAATATTGTAACAAGACATGCAGTGTCACTTTACCTACCAGTAATTTTAATGTTATGGTTAATTGATGTATTCCTGCACAGTTTATAGAATGACATTGCCTCTATTTTAAATAGGTAAAGATTATATTTTTCTAAAAACTACTTTTCAGTTAATTTTCAGTTTTATTTGGTGAAATTTATTTGTTTCCTCCATTTCCCCAAACGTAGTTATTACTGTCTCTTATTTTGTTTGACACTAGTAAATTTTTAATAACTAATTAATAAAACTGGGGGATCCATAAATCCTGGGGATTCTATGTCTGAACTGGAATGAACTGAATTGAATTGTACTAACAAGTCATTTGTCCTTTTGTTGATAAATGCAGAATTAAAAAAGTGTATATGTTAATAATTCAAGAGGAATTATGATGCATTTCACAATTCTCTCTTTTTGTATAGTCATCTTTGGGTCAAAATTTATATTTTGGATTATGAATTCGAATTTGGCCTACTAACATCATGCAAGAATATTATTCTGGGTTCATATTCCTTTAAAAAAAAAAAAAAGAGTAACAAAATTGTAGGATACGGACAGGATATAAGGATGTGGACCTTACCCCCTCAGAAAGTTAAATCCATGCACACAGACAAGAATGTTCCCATAGGCATCCACTTTGAGAAGGTTGCCATACATAGTGTCAAACACCAGACCTCTGTGAAAAATGAAGACAAGCAAGTAAATATAGACAATTCAGGGACTGTGTTGAGTTGTATTCCCCCCCAAAATTAAATGTATCTTTCAACAGTCCACAAAACATTTTCTCAGCACCACTGTGAATTGCCAGGGTGCTTTCTGACAAACCTCTGTCGAACATCAGTAGTGTTTTTTTTTTTTGTAGGGCTGTTGTAACTGACACCCAATTCAGTCCAACTTTATTTATAAAGTATGCTAAAACAACAGTGGACCAAAGTGCTGTACAGATGAGTTCTTAAAAAAATACCAGTAATAAAATACAACAAAATCAGCTAATATAAGGAAATAAAAAGTTAATTAGCAAAAACTGTGGCATCAAGAGTGGGTCTTTTAAGCAAGGGATGGACTACTGCATGTTTCCAATATTTAGGAACCACACCTGAAGACAGGCTACTATTAATGACTGCAAGTCATTAATGCACAACACATAACCCTAAGATAGACAAAACCTCTGTCAGTTGTCGGGGGACAGAATCACTTGTCTGCGCAACATCATAGGGATATCAGGAGCAGTAACTCTGGATTAGCAGACTAGTGTGGTGGTCCCCCTTTTTATGAAGTGGGATTGGAGGGTTTGGGGGAAAAACCACTCCTAAGCCTCCCTGGTAAGGTCTATGCAAGGATATTAGAGAAGGGAGTCCTATTGTTAATCCAACCTCAGATACAGGTTCTGCCCTGATTGCGGAACAGTGGACCAGCTTCATCATTGCCAGGATCCTAGAGGGGCATGGATCTTTGGCCAACTTGCCCAACTGTTCCTTTTTGGACTTGGAGAGGGTATTGGACCTTGTCCCTCAATTCAATCCTTGCACAGAGTGGGAGTTTGTCTTGCACTGATGGTCATTCATTGGATTACTTTCCAGTGAGAGTCGGACTCTGCCAGGGCTGTTCTTTGTCACAGATGTGCATTACTTTTATGGATAGAATTCCTAGAAACAGCAAAAGAGCAGAGTCTGGTTTTGTGGCATCAGAATTGAGTCACTGCTTTTTGTGGATGACGCAACCCTGTTGGCTTTATCTATACATTATCTTCAGTTTTTATATGGCTATTGTGGAAAAAATGGCTTAAGAAAGGTAATAGTACAACTTCAGTCTCACAATGAATTTCTATGTAATACAACTGATATAATTCATGACACCCATAAAGTGCACAGACCGTCTAAGTTTTGAAATGTAATTTTGAAAAAGCAGAAAACAGCAGAAATTTTTTTAACTTACCTGGTGGGGAAGGAGGGATCATAAACAAAGTTTAGCAGCTCTTGTGGATACCCTATGGATACCAGGCGTTCCACTGTCAAGTCGAAGCCCAGTGATTCATATTCAGGAGACTTATAAACTACAAAGAAAGGGAGCCAGGTTCATGTTTACGAGGGGAAACATATACACCTACAAAAATACAGTTGCTACAAAATTATGCCAAGATTTAAATACATATTTAACAATTATTCTGCAATAGATTTCACTACGTGAGATTTCCTGATACATTTTACTTTTTGTAAAAAATAAAATTCTAATTTTAAGTTTCTCATTTAAACTTCCATTAGTCAGATAAATAATAATAATAATAATAACCTTTATTTGTCAGCACACAAATCACGAAACATGCTGAAATTTGTCCTCTGCTTTTAACCCATCACTTTATAGACCAGTAGTAGTGGGTTGCCATTTTTCCAGCACCCGGGGGACCATTTGTAGGTTAAGGGCTTTGCTGAGAGGCCCACAGTGGCTTACCTCTGTGATACATACCAGGGGATGGAACCTGGGTTTTCCATGCCTGAGGCCATCTCTGTAACCACTAGGCATTTAAAATAATTTGTCTGATTTAATTAATTGTAATAAAAGTTTTAAAATGAGAATATACTGCTGTGGACATAGCCGTAACCATAGGTTGCCTCTAAAACAGTTTAGCCTCGGTCACAATGACTCATAGTAAAAACTGTGAACATTATGAACAATTTTTGGACCATTTCCTACAGTCTCCTCAAGGAAGCTTTATAAGAATCCAGTGTTCGTAGCCTGCTCCTAAGTTCATGGCTAGGTTGATGGTAAGTACAAGATTGTATAGGATGTACAAGAAGGATGTACAAGATTTTCTACAAATGTGCCACAAAAAGCTGCACTGGAGGGCAGATGAAGGAATACCTTAGGAACAACTTAAAAGAACAATGCACTATATTCATCTAAGTACAGCACAAGAACACATTACGTTGTTCTAGGAGGGCCCTTACAGCATTCTCTTGAATGCCTTTCAAACAGAGATGTGCAATGTGGTCGTATGCATTTCTGTCTGTACTTCCGGAAGTAGGTCATAAAGTGGAAGTATGTTGTACATGTGCTACTCAGCTGCAGCTGCACAAAAGCAGTGGCTACAACCACTAGATCTTCTTCGACCTGCAGCTGCATTCTTCTTGCCATGATTGCCATCTAGATAATTACAAACGTTTCCATGAATATTCCAGCCTATGAAACAATCAAGACACAGATGTGTAGATATATTGGACAGCCACCACTTATGTAGCCCGACAAAATGTGCCAAAAGCTGTAGGATCTTCTGACCAATCAATCAATCAAATTTTATTTGTATAGCACTGTTTGTACAGTAAAATGTAGCACAAAGTGCTTTAAGAGTAAAAACAAAACCAGCCCCACCCTTCCTACTCCCCTTCCCAGACTGACCCTGATCTCTATCAATGATAACACACAATGAAAGGTTAAAATAAATAACATGTAAAACATTATTGGGCACAGAAGAACCAGTGAGGGAACATTATCCCACTATCACAGGGAAGCGTCTGCATCAGGAGGCACCTGCCAAATCCTTGAGCCAGACTGCATGGAAGGGAACACAACCCAGGGATGAATGGACCTTGGGCCATTGCCATGGCAACCGCAGTCAACAGCACTCCAATGCAGAAGGCTCCCACCGAGACAACAATGGAGTTAAAAAGTAAAAATTATAGAAAAATTAAAAGGAAAAATAAAAAATATATAAGACAGAAATAAGAATAGCTTTTAATAAATCATAATAGGAAAAGGCAAATAAATAAATAGGATATCTGCAATAAATAATAAAATGTGTTAAAAAACAGAGCTAAAAATAAAGTCTAAGATGGGTCTAAAACAGGATTAAAACAGACATTACTTAATAGCCAGATTGAAAGGTATGTCTTGAGCCTGCTTTTAAAAACGTTAACAGTCTCTGCAGCTCTCAGGTTCTCTGGCAGGCTGTTCCATAAACATGGGGTGTAGTATTGGAAGGCAGCCTCACCATGGGTTCTGGTATTAACAGTGGGAATTTTAAGAAGGCTGGTGACGGAGGACCTGAGCGTCGACGAGGGTTCGTAAGGTAAAAGCAGATCAGTAAGATAAGATGGTGCAAGACCATTAAGGCTTTTTAAGAAGTATCTTAAAATTGATCCTGAAAAACACGGGGAGCCATCGCAGTGAGTTTAAAATGGGCGTAATGTGAGCCCGCTTTGTAGTCCTCGTCAACACATAAGCAGCTGAGTTCTGAAGCTGAAGAGGTGAAATGGTTTTGTTGGAAAGATCAGAAAGGAGGGCATTACAGTAGTCAGTGCGACTTGTGATAAAAGCATGCATCAGCATCTCTGTGTTGGCCCGAGAGAGACCAATGAATTGCAATTGCCATGAGTTGCCATGAGGTCCCAAACAGCCACTGTCTCACAACAGTTTTCTGGAGATAGCTATAAGTATACTGTCAGTAGGTTCTGAGGCACCCTTAGGGAGATTATAAAAACTCTGCGGGCATTGTGCAGCAGAAAATCACCCGATTGTCTCAAGCATGCGTCAGGTTGCTCTTACAAATTGAACAGCAGCCATACTGAGTTCCTACAAAGGACGTAGGAAACTATATCCTCCTCCCTGAATGTCCACGAACTCCAGATTTCGTACAAACTAGGAGATTTGCACAAATCCACTGTTTGCAGGAACCTTTGTGACCGAGGAGTTATATGCACTGCTAACATTTGACCAGAAAAAGAATCCAGTACTTTTTGTTTTATTCCCCATAGAGTAACTGCTAAACTGCTGAGAAGTTAGAAGTGCAACACAGAGACAACAACATCTGAAATTTCCACAGATCGCTGTTCAAGCTGTGTTTATAGTCTTACAGCAAATGAGCATCATCTTGTACACAGGAAAGTACAACTACATTGCACCATGCCCCACATGATTCTTTCATCTGAATTATATGAAAAAGGACTGCGAAAATAAGTTGCACGACATTGTTAGACAGCAAAATTTTACTTTTTCAATGTACATTTTAGTGTATCAAGATGGACAATAAAGAGCTTCAAATGAATGCACATACCTGCAAGAGTGTAATCCATATCAAAACCAAAACACTTGATTTTCTCCATGGCTAGGCTTCGGTTAACAAACACTCTAAAAGAGGAGAAATAGTCAATCAATGTAAACCAGTTAAATCAAGTGCTGCACTGCTATGATTTCCTACAACATGCTTTATAAAGAGTTATAAATTCTGTGAAAACATCTTCACTTCAGGTTTATACTATCTGCAAGGTAAGAAGTCAAATTCAATTCAATATATAAATAACAATTAATTCCCTCTTTCATATCATCTACACCTGCTTAAGCTTATATAGTGTCATGGGCCTGCTGGAGCCTATCCCAGCTCATTATCCTCTGTACCCCTGCCTATCAGGCGATAGGCAGGGGTATCAGGCGATAGGCATGGGTACACCCTGGACAGTTTGCCAGTCTATCGCAGGGCCACAAATATAGACAAACAACCATATACCCTCACACTCACACCTACAGGTGATTTAGAATCATCAATCAACTTCACGTACATTTTTTTAGACTGTGGGAGGAAGTCAGAAAAACTAGGGATAACCCACACAGAGATTTAAACAGAGGTAGAAGCTTCATGCTGACAGTTATAACAATCTTGCTATGTAAAAAAACAGGTGTCAAAATAATAATATTCCCAGACACCAACCCAAGGACAGAGAACTGAATGTGCATAAACAAGAAGAAACAAGACTGAATTTCCATAACAGTTCTTGTTCAGAGACGTGCAGTAAACTGCACTCATGACACAGGTCAGAGTGGCCGAGACTAATTTTTCCATTACAGAAACACTGAGTCCAAATGGGCCAAAATCCTTGCCTCTATTGTAGAGATGGGCATTATTACTCGATTATCAATCACTGCCTCTTTACATTTTTTTCAATTATGCGTAATTTGATCAATATAATTTTCCAGGTGATCAACAAGAATACATTCTAAAAATCCTCATCCGTACAACACTGTTAAACCAACTTACAAAGTCTGAAATTTTAATATTGACTTTGTTGTAGTGGGTTGAATATTAGATTTTTTAAGTCTTCTGTCTGTTATGCTAACCCAGAGGGTGTTGGGGAATGGGAGGTTTTCAGATATGTTGTCTTCTACAGGGTCACCTTAGGCATGTGTCTTGTCTCCTCTCTTACACATCCTATTTTAAAATTTGCAAACGATAAAGCTATTGTCAGTCTTTTATATGGCAATGAAACTGATTATGGTCCTGTCTTAGATCGTTTGGTAGTTTGGTGTGACAGTGGACATCTTTCGCTCATCGTTACTAAAAGTAAGGACATGATAACTGATTTCAGCCATAACAAAAGGGAGTGCTTGTTTAGTTATTAAAGAGTTATCAATATTTGTCTGATGACAATTTTTAACAATGTAAATAAATTATGAAAATGTATAAATCCAAACAGGGCACCACCTGAATATCAGGAATTAATAACTAAGCAGCACAATCAGTCTCAAAGCTGTTATTTTATGAATGCCCACTGTGACCAGGAGTGGCACTACAGAGTAACAGTGAAGGAAGGCGTCTGAGCACAGACCCTTGCAACCAGTAAATGTTTTAAATATGTGTAAAATAAGCACAAATAACTTCTCTCATTAAAATGAATCAGAATTTATGAACACAAGTGTTAATAGTTGCAATCAACAGCACGTGAAATAAAGTTCTGATATCTAAACTAGACATAATCGAACAATTAACTAACATGAAATAGAAATGTCAGTATATGTACGTGTGTGTATTCATGTATCTGTATGGCAAGGTGGCTGTGGTGGCACATGATGTAAACACACAACATGGCGTCGATGGAGTTTGCGGAAAAAGGCACGTAGTTCAAAATGGTGAACAAGATTTCATCCCACCCAACAAAAACTGAGGCCTGAGGCCTCAGTTAACACACAGACACATGCACTCTTATCTTGGCCATAAGGCCTCAGATTTCTCAAAATAGTGCATGAGGTTCAAAATGGAAGATGACATTTCGTCACACCCAGCAAGAACAAAGGAAATCTGAGGCCTTATGGCTAAGATAAGGATTCATGTGTGTGTGGGTCAGTAGGAAATGATAAGTGAAAGACAAGAAGACTGTATAACCAAAAGAAAAACAAAACAAAACAACCCCCCCGCAAAAAAAACTTCTCACCACCAGAAAACTAAGCTGCTCTGATTTTTCCCACACAGAGATGCTCAATGTAAGTATGCTTACTTTGTGATATGCTTCACATATGTGCTTTGGTCATTCAACCAGGAAATGAGGAAAAGCTTTGTTTTCTGTTGTGGGAGGACACATCAACATTCAGCAACCTGGATGCATTAATCGATAAACTAAAATAAACAAACACACTTCAGCATCAATAACAAAAACATTTGTGTGGTCTGGCTCACACAACATGTGTGACATAGCAAAACAAAATTAGTAAAATGCATTAACTAAGTTTCTCTGCCCAGGCATAAAATCAGCCTCTTACGTGGATCACTTTGTGAGTGATGGAAGTGGTGTTTTTGTCCTTAGCAGACCAGCGTTCCTCTCAGTTCGGTCAACAGCTGAATGATTACACTCTGACAGTGATCCTAGTGAGGAGCGGCTCTCTCTCCTTATCTCCTTGTCTCCGTGAGGGTGAAAGGATGTAGCGTCGGTACAACAGCTGGACTTCTTTCATCTCCAGGTCGGTCTGAAGGTGTTCACGTTGTTGGGGAACGCACAGGTCTCTCGTTTGGCTCGTCTGGGGCTCAGAACGTTTGTTGGTCATTCATTACGGCGCTGCGCCAGACAGACTGCCATTACTGTTTCTTAGCAACTGGAAAGCTTCTTTAGACATGGTGATAGAGAAAGTAGGCCCTTTGGCTGGTAGTTTGTCACGCTAAAGTTGGAGCTGTGGCCTCAACAGCTTCGAGGATCAGGAGAGATGAACTCCGTATTGAAGTCGGTGAGATCTTTTGAGAGACAGTCTTCTGAGAAAGAGAGCTTCCAAGGAAGACAGGTCCTGAGAAAGAGCGCGAGGGAGCAGTCGCTCTTTATAGCTGGGTAGGGCTGCTGCACATCAGCAGGGAATCCTGCTGATGTGCAGCAGGGTCTATGGCCAATAAGGATGGCAATTCCATATCCCCAAAAGTGTCATAAAATGGAGCAAAGCCTGCTGGAGATTTCAGTCTTTTAGGAGGTTTCTTTGTTTGAAACCATGCAGTCAGACATTGCTGCTCATTTTGGGCTTTCTTGGTTTTAACACATGACTGTGGCCCAACACCACCCCCTTCTCAGACCACAACTATTAAGGGGCAGGCTGCAGAAGTGGTTGACTTACACAAATACCTGGATAATCTGATTTATAAAAGACTTAACTTAAATCTAAACACAGATGGTGTGGATTTATGATAGTACTGTTGCTCGGAAGTAGGCAGTGTTAGTATGACCTAAGCTGTGCAACTTGGGCAGTTTAAACTCAATAGCAGGAATTCAAACAAATGTCAAGAACACTTTTGACATCTTAAGAACTTATTTAACTTATTACTCTAAACCTAGGGCTAGATACATTTTTATCTATTCATCTTTTTATCTTAGTGCATGGTTCTATAATGAATTGATACATGATCATATGTCATGCACATATGGCATTTTATAGTATGTTGTTCTTTGCCCAATTTTGCATATGTTGGTTTTTGATATCTTCCTTCACAGCCAATTAACTTCTGGGGACAATAAATTTCAGATGAGTTGAGTAAGGCAGCTTACAGAAACCTAAGAAGTCACTCCATGACGTCAGGGCTTCATTGTTGGATGAGAGCTACACTGAGCTGCTCAAGATGCAAAATGCTATGTAGGACTTTATTATTTAAAAGCCCTGCAATATCACATGGACATCAAGGTTAGTGTCTTCGGACTGCCAGAATATCTCAGCTATAATGACAATAAAGAATGTGTCTGAGTGTAATGGTCTCCTCATTACAACCATTACACCATCACACTCCTCAGCTTCCATGGTAAGGTCTATGCAAGGGTGTTGGAGAGAGACTGTAGTTGACAGATGAACCTCAGATTCAGGAGGGATATTATGGGTACCATCCTGGTCCAGCTCTTGACACTCCAACTCTGGACCAGCTCTTTATAACTCCCATGCTAATCAATCCACATCTGCTTGTGAACTTGGGGACTGGTACATTTGTCCATTGCCCCAAGGATATTTTGTGGTTGTCCACCAAAAGTGTGGAATAATTATATTAAATTAACTTTGCCTTTTTAAGATGAATTTTTCAGAAAAAAAAGAAGAACAAGAGTTAGACATTAAGACAAAGACAAAAGTTCAATGCACTACAATAAAATACGGAAACAATTCAGTGCAGTTATTTTCCAATTCAATCCAATTCATTGTAATTCTATGATAATAAAATTATTTTGTTTAATTCCTGATTAAAAAGTAATCTAATGTTAAATAATAATAATTTTTAAAAAACCTTCTGGGTATACTGAATGTACTAATAATGTCCTAAAACCTGGTGCAAATTTTTGCCTTGTTGCTTTGGGCCCCAATTAAGAAAGTAAGTATTATGACAACTAATGTGTGATGTCCACATGTGTGTACATCAGGTCTTACGAGGTTAAGTCCATAAACAAACAGAACAAGAGTTTGGTCTGTGTTGTGAGCAGTAAGCTGGATTTGCTCTGGGTGGTAAATGAACTCCATCAGGATTGCAATTTGTTTCTGACTCTGTTCAGAACATTTAGATAGAATTTCTTTACATAGCCAAGAGGTGGAATGGGGTCAGGCTAGTTTGCTTCAATCAATCAATCAATCAATCTTTATTTGTAAAGCGCTTTAACACCCATTAGAATGACCAAAGTGCTGTACAGGTA
>JAOWBL010001376.1:0-15481 GCA_028564865.1 Zenarchopterus dispar | reverse complement strand
GTGTGTGTGTGTGTGTGTGTGTGTGTGTGTGTGTGTGTGTGTGTGTGTGTGTGTGTGTGTGTGTGTGTGTTTGGAGCCTCACACAGTTGCTACTGATAGAAACTGACAATGATAGTTCTGTTATAAATGTGAGGCCACATGAGAGGCAACAGGAGAGATTTTGTCTGATTTTGAGCCTAGGTGAAGAGGTGGGATTTGATTCTGATTGAACAATAACACTCATATGTCACTCAAACTGTCAAATCAGCCATGATGACTGTAGAATGACGTTAGATGACATTAGAATGAATGCTTTTCTTAGTGGTGATGCATCGCCCAATCACCTTTAAGAACTAGCTGCCTCTGCTTCTTAACAGCCAAAGCATGACTGTAGATTATGTGTATGTCTATACACATAATAAGTAAAAAAACAGAAAAATTATTCAGAGTTTGACTATGACTTATACTGTGAAAATAGTACACATTACAAATAAATATGTCACAGTTTGACATTTTGAAACAGAAACACACTTTATGATTTCTGTAAATCATTTATTTGGTGAAGATGCAGAAGAGTGTAACAGCTAGAAAACAAATCTTATGACATTTAAGAGTGGCATGAGGGCTTGATATTTGTTGAACTTGCGTCACATTGTTGTTTTTACATTTATGTGCACAAGAACCACAAATTTGAACCTTGGAACAGATTATTTAGCCAAAATCTGATCAAATATTTCCACTAGAGCAACTGCAGAAAAACTGTTTTAATCAATGAAGCCCCCTCTTTGATCATCCAAAAATATTGATGATGGAAGATATTTTTCCCACTCATTTACAGCACTTCAGAAGAAGTACTGATGTGTTACTTTCAAGTGTGTTAAAGTGTATCAACCCAAAATAGGAGGGTTATACACTGTATCAAGTTCTAGTTTTGGCTGTAAAAGCTTATGACTAATTAATAGCAAAAAATAAAATCTATGGAAATGCTGGACTTTAAGAAGACATCTTTGTAAGTTTATAGTTGTAAGCTTCTTCACTAGAACTTCTGGGTATAATGGTATCAACGTAAAGAGAGGCGCTCTCTCTCTCTCTCTCTCTCTCTATTTCTCTCTCTCTCGCTCTATCTGTCACACACAGACACTCACACACACACACACACACACAACAGCGCACACATACGCTGTTTAAGCAGCAGATGAGTCCAAGGAGAAATTAGGCTCAGAGAGCAGAGCCTCTAAAGTTCCTTCTTATTGTCTTTCATGCATCCCTGACCAACAGAGCACAATTCACCAGCACAATTGCCTCACTGAGGTGGCTGTTACATTATTTAGGCAGTACAAGAAGACCATGTATTTATATGAATATGCATACAATGATCTACTGTAATTGATATTGCAGTAAAATACCTTATCTTTTTTCCCCCAAAGTAGATTAGATTGAGCAATACAGTGATTTCTCCTTTCTGTAAATCTCTTGAGTCTAAGACTGACCCAGGAACGCCAGTTTATGTCAGTCCTAGTTTTTAAAATATTCCATTTAGTACTAATGAGTCTGAATGGTGACTAGTGTCATTTTAATGGTGCTGAAAGGTCTTGCTCTCCTGCCGTGGCGCAAACCAGAAAATACATGAGATTTTCTAGTTTGCAATAACTGAACAAAGCAGACTGTGAAGAAAATAGGACATGGTCTGTACTTATTTAGCACATTTGGCATATTTTAACCTAACGTAAATTCTACAAAGAACAATGTGCTTTTCATTCACCCTTTCACACAAACACTCATGCAACACTATATTCTGAATAGAGTATGTAGCATTTGGTCTCTGCAACCACACCCCAGTGAACAATCATTGAGAAATGTGGTGGTTCATTGTCTTGCCTAAGGACATTTTGACACCCTACAGAGATGAGGACCAAAGCGATGCACTGCTCTACCCAGTGAGCCACACTGAAAACTAAGCTGATGTCTAAGCTGACCTAGGAGTCAAGAGATCTGTGGGAAAAGGGGAAAGAAACAATAACAAGAACAACCAAGAAAAAAGGGGTGATTGTGTGACAGTCTTATTTTTGTTTTTCTTCCCTCTCTCTTTCCTTTTCACTTTTGCTTTTATTATATTGAGCTAACCCTAACATCCATCCATTCCCTATACTGAATTCATCAGAGAAGTGGGGTTTAACTTGGGTTGTTCACCCGTCTATCACAGGGTCACACAGCGACAAAAGAAACAGCCTTTTATGATCATATTCACACCTATTAGTAATGCACCTAACATGCATATTTGTGGACTGTTAAAGGAAAACACAGGAAACACATGAAACAGTCAGAGAAAAGACAGGGAGGCAACCCCAGAAAACATCCCGACTGAGAATTTTGTCAGAAACCTTCTAGTATTTTGTCAGAAACCGATATCCAAATATTTCCTTAATGATCCCTCATTGCTAAAATTTTAAACATCCCAAATGTACCCTCATGCAAATTAATCACTCCTGCAAAAACACCCGGTAAATACTGTGAAAGCTCAAAGAGGGATTCCATATTCAGTTGAATTATCATTATACAGGCGAGATGGTGTCAAACATTACAGAAATGTAGCTTTGGGATACTCAGAAAACCTCTTAAGTTATGTATTAATGAAAAAGTATAAATATATCAACTCCAGGAAATTAAGTTCTTTTCATGATGAAGAGTTCAGTGAAGCCTGAGGAAAGAAACTTATGCCAAGTCTAGTGATCCTACTGGAAAACTTTATTTCATCTTCAGAAAACAAAATTTTACATCACTTATTTGGTTTATAGCTCTCAACCTATTATTGCATCATATATGATTCAACAGCCCGTTAAATGGCTTCTTTAACTGGCTGTTTCTTTTTTCCATTTTCTCTTTGCTCTCGACACGTCAAACTTCCAGCATCTTCTCACCTCCAGAAAATACAAACATAATCTACTGCATCAGTGGTGGACTGGAGGCTGAGAGCAGTGATGACAGCTTTATGTAGGGTTAAAGAAAAAAACCTCACTGTGAAGATGAAGAGAGATAAAGGAGATGTTTGTGGAATCTGGAAGGACCAAGAATGAGTCAAACACTATTCCATCCTGGGAGAAGAGCTGGAGGTGTTGGTGGGGAAGTACATATACTTGAGTATTAACCTTTACAACAGGCTTGATTAGAGATGCAATCCTGAGGCTACAAACCAGAAAAGACAGAACAAGCTGTATTTCCTGAGGATTCGTAGGTCCTTCAGTGTTTGGTGTGGTGCATATCTTCTATAAATCTGTGGTGGAGAGTTCAGTTTTATCTGCAGTCCTCTGTGGAGGCAGAAGCATCAGAGCCAGTGATCAAAGAAACTGAACAAACTGATAAAACAAGTCTGGCTCTGTTTTTGCAACTGCTCGGGTGTTCCTGGACCTGATTGTGTAAAAAAGAATGACATATAGGTTGCTAAATGTAAGGCGGGGAAACTGCACATTCTCTTTGCATGATAGTGATCAAACAATGGATTGTCTCCTGTCACAAGAAAACCAGGCTAATAATCATTTTGAAATAACTTTAGACACTGAAAATGGAAACATTCATCAAACGTTGTTCTTGTTTTCTCTCTTCTCCAATACACTCTTTTAACTGAGTTCATATTATATAACCTAGGTTTATATTTATGCATAGTGATACTTGAAGACAGGGTGCAATAGTTTGTGAGGAGTATTGAATTGAGAAGTCTATTTTCATTCCATTTCCTCACTACATTATAGCTTTCTCATGGACCATTGAACCTTTGTAATAACACTGCAGGTCTCAGATGAGGTCAGCTATAACTGGCTGGAGCTGACATGACATTATTTGATGTTTTTATCCAACCCCTCATAATAGGTAGTTCTAAAGACCAGAGCTCCTCCACAAGGCATACCAATGAATTGTGTGAGACTCGGGTCTATTCTAAGCAGTAATGAGTCCCTACCATTAAAATATAAGTCTATGATTGTTGCTGCGATGTTTCCAATAGGAAGGAGCAGGCTAGTGAAAATTACTAGTCCATGTACAGCCACCTCCAAGAAGATTCTACTTGAATAAAATTAAAATTCATGCATGAATGAATAAGCCCAAACGCAAAGTTTATACACAATACAAGCAAATTCAAAATTTAAAGGAGTTCCTGCACACTATACGGTGTTACATAACAGCGTTACAAGAGAGAGGTTAAAAGATTTGATACCTAGCAGCTGTAGGATTAAATTAATCAATATGAGTTAAACTGGGGGGCTTTGAGGATAAGGTGCAGCCTTCAGTATTGACAGAGATTAATTAGAAGGTATTTGTCAAGCAGACAACTGTGAGGATTGCAATGGAGTGAAGATTGCAGGGGCAAGTGAAGGTGCTCATTTGAAAGGATGTATTATAAGTAAAACCACTATTAATGAAGAAAAATACATGACAATGGACTTAAGTCATCATTCACTCTTGAACCGTTGCACTGAACATTTTGTCAAAACATGCTTTATATCATTTGAAGAACAGTTTCATAATTTTACATGGTTCCAAGATCTGAGCAGAATATCACTGCATTTTTGAGTCACCGCGCTTTACTTCTCAAAAGTACACAAGCCCACTTATCCAACAAAAAGTATCTAAGTATCTCCTCTCCCCTAGACAGTATCCATCTCCCATCTCAGCAGAGCAGAAAGTGTTGCTGTGCTCAACCGTGCAGGAGAATGTTGTTGATAGAATAGAAATAGAGTCATCATGGTACCAAACCAGCTGTAGATGACTCTCTGGGTGCAAAGTTGTATTTGTGCACATCAGCTTTACTTTGACCCGGAAATGTCAAGATTCATCTATCCAGACAGCTTACTTTTCTTCTTTTTTCAGACCATAAAGGTTTGACTTTTATTCTGTTGCCTTTGTCATAAAATATTGAATTCTGATAAGAACAGGGCTGAAAAAGGCAAAAAGAGATATCTTCAGTTTTAATCATACATAGTCCTGTATAATAATAAAATGGGATGTGTTTAAAAAAACTTTGTACTCAGTTAAAAGCATTTTGTAACTTGGCACTGCTCTCAAAAGAAGAGAAATGTCATAAGATTTGTCAATCGTGTCCACTGTCTAGAAAAGAGAGATGTCAAAGTGACAAGTATGGGCACCATCTTGTTCAGTGGGTACGCTTGATGTGTGGCATGTTTTTTTTTTTTTTTAAATTTAATCTTGTGTCAGTATATTTCTTAGAATCACAGCAAAATGCAGGATGTCTTGCATTCAACAACTAGCTGAAATTTACGTTGCGGTGCACAATTTGTGCAGTGCCTTCTCCAGATATGTCAAGCCTTGTCTTGGATTGCAGCAACTGGTCCAACTCCCCACAACATAGCCACCTCTGCTTAAGCCATTTAAGAAACACTTACACAAAAACACTGAAGTTGACTTCAAAAATGACTAGTTCACTATTACCAAGCGACGAGATACACTAGGAAAAAAAGGGGACAAAGATGACATGCATTAACATTTACAGAAAAGGAAGCTATGAATTAGAAGCAAATTTTAGTGCCATTGTGTAAAAGCTGAGTTTGCCAGCTGAAGGTTACAGAAATTAATTGTTTGTTAAACTATTATATATTAAAATCACACATAACACTCCTACTACAACCCGCAACCCCCATTGGGAAAGCAGCACTCTAGTATTTGTGTTCATAAGACCATTGCATCTTATCTTCCATATTTCTTTCCATACAAGGTAAATGTAGATTTAACTGCTTAAAAATATGAATATATTGGCATTATTGGGAAGACTGCTTTGATTCTTAGATTTGGTGTGTCAATGGCTAGCAGGGGCTTTGTCAGACAGAGTTATTAGATGCAGAGAAGAGAGAGGAGGGTATTTGCCTTCTTTCCAAACTCTGGACAAAACATTAGTGTATCTCTTGTTAACAACGCACAATCCAGCATGTTAACAAAAATATGTTAACAAGTTAACATATTTTTTTTCTTTCAACTCTCACATTCACTATACCCTTTCAGTCTGTAAATGATTTGTAACTTATCTGAAGCTTGCTTGAACTCCAGCTGCAGCCGTGATTCAAGTCCAGAAGGCTTGCCATTTAACAAGTCTTGTTGAGAATTAATGGTAGACAGTCAGATCATTGAGACATACCAACATATCAAGAAATGCTCATTTCTACCATTGACAATTACTAAAATCTGGGGGAAATAACTCTATTTCACAATTTTATTGACAGTGTGATGACCTGAAATGATACACATTTGACAGAGTTGCTGTGTCAAGTAAATTCACGATACAAGCAGACCCAGAGAATGATAACATTACTTAGTACAACTACATTAAAAGGTACAATTTCTATCATTTACTGTTGTGTTTTTGCTTTTCTCCTCTTTTTGAGGTCCTATTTGTTTATAATATAACAACCAAGCTTCAGGATAGTTATGCCTCCTGTTTTGTGTTGTCTACTCATGTAAAGCATGTCTCCAGGACACTGTGAATGGTAGAACTTGTAATACCCTAAAGAAAAAAATCCCCTGGAGCACTATCAGCCCACATGTAGTAATGGCTTTCTGGGATATGTGCTGTAGTTTTGCCAACAGGAGAAGAACTGTGGCAAACAACGAGAACAATCCAAAAGTTTAAAACAGGAGATGACCGTGATCTCTGGGATGGGGAAACTGCCAGCAGCTGATCTGTTAGTCAGACAATGATGTTCACTGCAAACAAAGAACATCGCATAGCACCCACACAAAAACAAAGAGTACAATTCCTCTCTTTGTGAATATGCCACTGCCCCTGAAGGAACACATGTGGATGAACAAGCTCTGTGTCAAAAATAATAATAATAACGCTCCAACATTTTTCATTCTCTGATAGTTTTGAGAGCATTGAAATCTGCAGAAATTTTCTGTAACACAGTGTTCCGCAGCATGACACTGCTTTACTCAACTAAGATCACTTGACTTGACTCTGTTTTCTGCTGCACATGGTCAACAGGGAGGGGTAGCATTAACCACTTCCCATCACTGAGCTGGGCAAACAGGTCCCACAAAGACAGGACACAACACCACTTACATAATAAACAAAGAGTTTTGATGTTTCAGAGATTGCATCCTGAGTCCATTTGTGTCAACCGAACATTTTATGTTAGACACTTTGTGCAATTCAATTAATTTCATCTTCATTTATATAGTGTCAAATCATGCCAAATGTCATCTCAAGGCACTTCGATAATACATTTTAACTCATTCTAAAGTAGTCCAATTAATATAAAGTCAATAAATTAACAATAATAATAATAAAAAGGAACGCAACAAAATTTTTCATCTTTACAATCCCCTGTCCTGAGCAAACACCAGATGACTGTAGAAAGAAAAAACTCCCTCTTAACAGAAAGAAACTCTGGCAGAACCAGGCTCAGGAACGGGGGCCATCTGCCTCAACTGGTTGTGGGTTATGAGGACAGAAAAGAAGAGAGAACAGCAACAACAAGTGATCAGCTACAGCTGCTGGGAAGATGGAACACAGGCTAATAAATACAACAGTAGTGTCATTATAGAGTTGGAGTAAAAGAGAACAGAATGTGGAGAGGTGGATCATGGGAGGTCTTGGAATAGCCTAGACTTACAGTGGCATAACTAAGGGATGTTTCAGGGCACCTGGGCCAAACTATCTGTAAGCCTTTTTTAAAAGGGAAGATTTTAAGCTTAATCTTAAAGGTAAAGACGGAAGCTGTTTCCTGAACACAATGTTGCCATTATGTTAATATGTTAACATACATGCTTGCCTGTGTTTGATGGGTTGCGGCAGGAAGGCCATCCAGTGTAAAACTGGACCAAATCAATGTGTGTTCTATAATCTGTTGTGGTGGACCCTCTGAGAGGGATTAAGCCAAAATGGTTGATAATGAATATCATGTTGCCATGGCTATTCAGTTATGTGCTTCACCTTCTTTCAGTATGAGCTGTCTCTTTCTGTCTATCACTTTATATAGAAGTAATGAGACATTACATAGCAAGAGCTAACAGATGCAAGGAAAATGAAGCTAAGAACAGTTTTTAATGAAATGTAAAGACCTGTCTGACAATGGTCAATCTTGCCACTGGTTAATGTATGAGAAGACAAACCAAACTATGTTGTACTTGCAGAACTTTCAATACCTTTTGAACTAGAACAATTGACTTCATTGTTGTGAATTTAAAAACAAATGAAATTGGAACCATGAGTTTTCCAAGTGCCACATTCATTATAATAACACCCATGGAAAGTCAACACTTACAAAAAAGATCCTGTAAAGTACTTAGTACCCTGATAGCAATGATGATGAAGAAGATCACCCTACTGTTTAGAAATTACCATGAAATTGTGAAAAAAAGACTATCTCAAGATTAAAAATGGAAATCCAAGTTATATCTATCTATCTATCTATCTATCTATCATCCATTATCTATCCATATCTATCTATCTATCCATCCATCCATCCCTCCATATCTATCCATCCATCCATCCATCCATCATCCTTATCTATCTATCTATCTATCTATCTATCTATCTATCTATCTATCTATCTATCTATCTATCTATCTATCTATCTATCTTGATAATTATCTAGTCAGATATTTAGTAACTATCTATAAAACCTGCTGTTCAGCACTTCATCTAGTTAACTAACGAGTGATTTATTTAGATAAGCTTTTGAAAGTTTTTGAAAGTTTTTGCAGTAAAGGCAACAATAAAAACACAATGATCACTTCTGTCAAGCTCTGAATTTATGAAAGCAAAATAAAATACCAAAAAAGAAAAAAAAACTGTCCTGTAAATATATATGTATGTTTTCATAAAAGTTACAGAAAATGAAGATATTCAAGTAAAATGTGATTTAGCAACTAACACTCCATTAACATTTAGGAACCAAATGACCTACAAAATGGTTTTGATCTTGTGGTATTTTTGGTCATTTAATACATCATTTAAATCTTGAAAACAGAAAGAGGGAAATAAAACATGTGTCCTTATTCTTTTTTCACGGTCGGAGTGATTTTCACCTCCTCTCATGATCGACTAGAGTGAATAATAGTGAAATTATTCAGTGTGGCATTAAAACTATCATCAATTAAAGTTCAGTGATTATTAATAATCCATTTATGTCAAAGAAGAACCAGGTGGTGCTTTTAAACCTTAGAAAAAGTAGGTTTGGGGATAGTACACAGAGGTGGGGTGTATTTATGCAAATGATCAGTAAGATCAAAAGCTTTTTCAACCCTCTAATGTTGTAAATATTTTATAAAGTTAAAAACTTTTGATTTTACTTTGGAAGTCTCGAATCATTTTTAACTTTTTTTTTTTTTGCATCAAATGAATTTATTTGTAAGTGAAACAACAACCAGCAGTGCAGAAAAACGCGTCGAGAGAGGTTTTTAATTTTTAGATCAACAGAAACAAAAGGTTTAAAAAAGTGGAGAAAATATAGCTCTGACACCATAAAAACAAAAAAATGATCAGTTTTTATGATTTTTTTTTTGTCTTTAAATGACAAATTCTTTTAATAAAAGCACAACTGGTTAAACATTATTTTTGCTGAAGCCACAAATCTGACTTTTAGACAAAAAAAGAGTAAATTATCCCTTTTACATCACCCTTTAACTGTTTTTCCTGATTCTTTTTGTATGAGCTACGACAGCTGAGTGGATTTATAAGTTTGACTTTTCTACCTACAAAAAAAGAGAAAAAAAATAGGAGGAAAATATCTGTCTTTATTTTGAATCTTTATACCATAAACTATCCTTG
Source organism: Zenarchopterus dispar (assembly GCA_028564865.1). Classification (NCBI taxonomy): domain Eukaryota; kingdom Metazoa; phylum Chordata; class Actinopteri; order Beloniformes; family Zenarchopteridae; genus Zenarchopterus; species Zenarchopterus dispar. The sequence goes on along the minus strand of JAOWBL010001376.1, from coordinate 5,727 downwards.
GTTCTGTTACTAGTAGATAGTTGAGGCTTGTAGACATAAAACAGAGGAATATGGCGCATGTGCGGATGAGAAGGTCTACAGGTGTCCACGGTGATGCGTCTGCAGGGACAGCAGCGTGTCCTGGCTGAACTGGTAGGTCAGCTTCTTCTTCACCTTGAAGATCTCTCCGGAGCGCGCGTAGTTCCGGAGCGCCCGCGACATCTTCTGGTAGGTCATGGGCCTCTTGTTGCCCTTCCTCTGGCCCCAGAGCGCCGCCACCTGGTCCTTATTCCTGGAGGAGAAGCGGAAGACGCCGCTGGCCGCCGGCACCCACGACACGCAGTGCGTCATGGTCGGATCCTCCAGCATCTCGAACAGGAAGTGAAAGAGACGCACCTTCCTACCTGCGGCCGGGGATGAAGGGGTTTAAGGCCAAACACACTCGCCGCAGCTGTGCCAAAGCAGTTGATGCAGGTTACCAGTAACCATTTCCTGAATGGCAGCAATTCCCAGAAAATCTCTTCAGTGATGGGATGAGTTTTAATGGAGAGGCTAAAGTTGTAAAGGTTATCTGACAGATATGTAAAAATCAGTTATTGGTCTACCCCAAGCAAAGCTCCATTGTTCTGTGTGTTTTTTTTTCTTTACAGTAAAGGGAAGGTCTCTTATTTGCTCTCTCGGTATTGTTTCCCTCATGTTAATAGCAACTGTGATAATAACAGTATCTAATGGCTAAAAAAGGAGAACTCACCACTCCCCGCTGCCGCTGCTGACGGGTGTTTGGCTGATTGTCTTGTTGATATGAAGTTTGGGAGCGACGCGTGTTCTGACAATGTCACTGTTGTGTTTTGGCCCAGGGCTGGTTGGGCGTCGTGTGCCAGGAAGGGCTGGGATGCAGGTTTTATGACCTTGGATGGAGAAAAAAAAAAAGCATCAGCAGCAGAACGCCATTTAAAAATTTTTTTTTTTTAATTTTTTGGAGCAGGTGTGCTCACAGATGTTTCGTGGTTGGTCCAGCGTTGCTCGTATGTCGGATCTACAGGCATCCCTGCGCTGCAGGACACCTTATTCACTGGAAAAAGTCAAGTTTATCAGTAAACTGCTCTCAGAATAAATCATGAGGTTTAAAGGGTTTAAAAATATATATATTTCTTACCATTTTCTGCAGAATTTTGTCTGTAGTACTCCTCCAGAAACTCTAAGATCACCTCCAAGTCAGTCTGGGTGTCCTGGAAAGAAGTACAAGGAAGAGAAATAACTCAAAACCAACTTTTTTGTGAATGTTTTAGAGAGAGAGAGATATTCCAGGAAATTCCCTTCTTTACCATCAGTGATGAGTGTCAGCTTCAGTTCAGTCCTCGCCGTCGTGGGCTGCTGCTGCTGGAGGAAGAGGAGGAGGAGGATGGGGGGGGGGTTCAGCTCGACTTTGAAACGCTCAGGTCCCGGGAGCCTTATTATACCCCCCATGGAAGCAGGGTGTCTGCATATCACCCGACGTCTCCTGCTCCCCGGGCTCACAGGAACAATGACCACCCATCCCACAAAGCTCCAGCGCCGCTACCAGTCAGGCCGTCAACAAAGCCTCCCAGCACTGACCACATCCTCCCCGCTGCGGCAGATAAGCCCGGGCCTGGAGGCGGCCTCCGCGCACACCTCTCTTTTCAGGAAAAACACACTTGCTGGCATGTTTTTCCTCACAGGATGTGTCTTAATTTCATATTTTGAGGGCCTGTTGTAATATTTCACTCCAGAGGAGACACCGCCAAACATTTCAACACAATCTTTCCTTTTTTTTTTTTTTTTGTTAATAAAAATGTGGCTGCAATAATATTTTTAACCCAATTTAAAAAAACACACACATTATTAAAGGAGAGAAGAGATTTATTTACAACCAATGCGAAAAAAAAAGAAATAAATTTGTTCATTCATTAGAAAAAATATACACAGTAAAAAAATTGACATTTTTCCAAAGCAATATATATATTTTTAAAAGAACAACAACAACAACTCTATTTGCGAAAATGCTTATTACTGGTACAAGGCAAAGAAAACATACAAACAAAACTTTCACTATTTTCATTAATAAATTCAGCTATATTTGAAATCCTGTTGACTAATCTGTGGTATTTAAAAACATGTTTAGCATGTTTTAAGCATCCAGTTGTACATTTATAACATTTGGAGTATTTATCAGATAAAGTACTTGACACAAATATTCAACTAAAATGAATGAATACAAACTTATTCTTTTAAATAATTTGCATGATCTAATATAGTTAATCTTTAAATTTAAGCAGCTGCCAAGTGGATGCTTTTTTGTGTTTTACAGGATTTTACAGAATTATGAATTTGATGTTTTACAACACGATGACGAAAAAGCTCCATCAGAAATCCTGGGTGTTTTACAGAAATTAAAATTGTGGTTGCTTTTAAGTAAAGACCCTTTGAATTATAACCTTCAATGTAAAAATAAAATTAAAACAAAACCTGGAGAATATACTCAAATTCTGAGTTTTCCAAACATTTACAGAGAATTTACAGAGATGTCCTTCATATAAAGCCAGAAATAGCTGAAATAGCCAAAGGTAAGAACAATAATACACAACAACTTACTCTGACTGACAGTTTACAGAATAAACCCACAGAGATTGAACCGTGGATCCAAAATCATCAGAAAAATGGAGAAATCTGTGAAAAGCTCTAAGATCCGATCCGATTTTGCTCCAAACATCTGCTCCAGACAAACGGCATGTTAAAGTAAACATCAGAAATGTTATTTACAGGTGGACACGGTGAGCTCCTACAACTCTTTTAAAGGAATGTTTACAGATTATTTACACCAACTGTCAAAATAACTGGATTTTATTTCTGAGAGCTGTGAATATTAACAGCATTGCCACGTGCAGGAGCTGAATATGAAAGTTTGAGAGTCTTACACATTTTTTTTTTTTTTAAATTCACTTTTTCCTTCCTCTCAGATCAGAGTTTGGCGTGCGAGGCGAAGCTCGACACCGGGTCGTAGTTCTCCTGGGTCTGGTAGTGCACGCACCAGCTCTGCCAGTCTGTGGCCTCCGACCCGCAGTAGCTCTGCCCGGCCGGGTTCTGCTGCTGGCCGCCAGGCTCCACCTGCGCCAGGCGGCAGGGCAGGTGGAGGGCCGCCTGCGCGGAGCCCAGCTTGTGCAGGATGTCCGGGTTGAACTGGTAGGTGAGCTTGCGGCGCACCTTGACGATCTCACCTGTGCGGCTGTAGTTCCTCAGCGCCCTGGCCATCTTCTGGTAGGTCATGGTCTTGCGGTTGCCCTTGCGCTGACCCCAGCACTCGGCCAGCTTCTCCTTGTTCTTGGAGACGAAGTGGAAGGTGCCGCTGCCGCTGTCCGTCCACTGGATGGAGTCGCCCATGTTGGGGTCGTTCAGAGCTTCGTGGAGGTACTCGTAAAGTCTGAGCTTCTTCCGGCCTGACAGCAGAAGAGATTGACCTCTAAACATAAACATTTTGATCTGATGATTTGATAGATTTTGTTCGCCATAATCAGTCACCTTTGCTGCTCCTCTGTGGAGGTATGATGGCGTAGGAGTGCGCCGGTTCACTTTGGACCGAGTGACTCACGGAGACATCTGGCATGACCTGAGGCCAGGACTGCTGCAGGTAGAGAAACATTTAAACTAAACTCTCCATCTTTTAAACACACAAATGCTGATTATTTGATTTATTTTATTTTTTCAGTACTTACAGTTGTGTCACTCCAGTCGCAGACCGGAGCCGGGACGTCAGACGGGTGTGTGACGACACAGCAGGGTATCTGGCACTGAAGGGAACCCAGAGTCTCGTAATATGTGTAATCTGCAAAAAAAAAAAAGAAATTAGTCATTTAGGATTCAAAATATTAAGATAATAGAATCAAATAAATGCAGCAGAGCTGGTACCTGAGTCATAGTAGGAGTTATGTGAATGCTGCTGAATTACATCGATTGCATCCTGGAAGTGTTGGTTGAAGTCGTGGTCTAAAGACATCTGGATTAGACAGACAAAAAAAAAAAAAAAATCAATTTTATTGATTCATTTCCTAAGCATCTATAGATGTGCGGCATCTGCATAACTCACCATTTTATACATCTGAGTGTTCCCCTCAGCTGAGGCCATTTCTGTCCTCACAGGTGATCGCTGCAGCACTGGTGCAGGTGTGTGGTTCTCACAGGTATATATATATGTGACGCAGACCTCCAGTACCTGTTCAGGGCTCAACCACGTTTAAACAAAAAAAAAAAAAAGAAGCCGTGCGGCTGATCAATTTAAATATGTTAACGTCGAACACTTCTTCTTTTCTGGAAGCATCACTCTCTCTGGTGTTGTGAAGATTACGATCTTTGAACAACAAAAAGCTCTTTTACTGTCAGCTTGAGCAAGGAATCCCACTAATTCTCAGCCTGACCCAAGAATTTGCATACTGGGTGCAAGATAGGGATCTAATGCTCTCATCTACAGCCCCATCAGGGTTGGACAGTTATAGAGATTTGTTGGAAATTGAATTTTTTGCAGGAGGTTTGTTCATTTGCCTCCAAGCAAAAAGGAAAATGTGACAATAAATGAGCCGATGTTCAATTTATTCTGCTACCATGACTCAGCACAAAAAGTGATTCAGTGAATCAGCATTTAAAAAAAACAAAAACAGCCCCCTTTAAAAAAAGCTTAATATTCCTAAATCTAGTCAAAATAGTCTCATTCTGACTAGAATTCTTAAAAAAAGCAAAATAATCCAAAATAGTCTAATTTTCTCGAAACGAGGTGTTTTACTTTCCTATAAATGAGTTTTTGAAGTTTTCAAAGCCAAATCAAAATCTAAAAGCTGCCACCAACGTTTTAATGGACCTGAAAGACTCGGGCACCCTGATTGTAAAGGTTAATGGTTAATACTGCGGTGACCAGAGTTAAATTCAGTTCGTGTCTGTCTTTCCCCACAACGCCAACCCTTCCAGTTCAAATACACACTGGCTTTTTGAGAAGTTATTTATCTGAAGGGCGTAGTTTTAAATATCAACTGACTCGCTCCTGAAGTTCCCCTTTCGGCTCGGGGACGGTGTGATGGCAGGCAGGCCTGTTCGCTGAGCTGGAAACGTCATTAAAAACAAAGAAATGGAGATGCACAGATTAAAGCATTAAGAATATTTACATAATCGGCTTCGCTCAGAGGACTCCAAGTGGATGTGATGATATTTCTATCTGTGTCTGGTGGGTTTTTTTGGTCTTTTATCTGGATTTAATGTGGTCCAAAAAACTCCAAAAAAGCCCAATTATATAGAGATAAAGCCCCCTTATGTGTGTGTGTGTTGGTAAGCCTGCAAACGTGCACGTCCGTGTGCGTTTCAGTGTGTTTCCTGCCTGTGCAGCAGGCTGATAACAACAAAGAACCACAAACCTCGTCCCCACTCCCACTCCTTGTTTCCCTGCTTCCACTCAGGGTTGAGCTCCATAAATCAGAAACCACAAGCTGTCGGGCTGCAGCTGAAGCCTGACAGCTGTGAGCTGCTGTTGGAGGATGAAGAGCGAGCTCCATCAGGTCGCCTTCCTGCTCTGTATTTATGCTCCTTCATCACAGAATCGTGTGGATAATTATGGAGGATAAACTCACGTTTACTGATCTGGTTTGATGTTACAATGAATTTATAAATTTTATTCACCACATGAATAAAACGATTGTATTGTATTGTCCGTCCGTCCATCCATCCATCCATCCATCCATCCATCCATCC
>JAOWBL010001375.1:0-15487 GCA_028564865.1 Zenarchopterus dispar | reverse complement strand
ACACACACACACACACACACACACACACACACACACACACACACACACACACACACACACACACACACACACAATCAACCCCCCCCAAATAAAATGTGTTTCTTTCTTCTGAGTCTGAAGCTGTGTATTTGAAAACATTAACATCTTAAATATGTACATGTTACATAAATCTACTTTCCTTAAATAAACATTTTTGACATTATATTTGAAATCACATTTATTAAATAAAACAAGATACAGTGTAACACGTTTAAAAAAAACGGGCATGCCCACAGACAAAGTTGCCTGTTAATCAGCTTGATGTTCTCAAGTGTTTCCCAAAATCTAATTATTATACATAAGATGCTGATCAATGATCTCGAATTAATATGTTCAGAAATAGTCTGAATACAAGTTTGGAGATTAAAAGAAAAATCCCAGACTAAAGCTGATTCTTGAACATCTAAAACAACCACTAGTTTTAAATGAGACAAAAAAGTAGTTTAAAATCTGTAAGAATTTTTAACGTAGATTCAGCAGTTCATGTGATAGAAATTTGACATGAAATGTTGCTGGGCCATATTTATCCAATATTTACACTACCTTTACTGCCATGATGCCAAATGCAGCTTTGTGAGCGAGTTTCATTGTTATTGTGACATAATGCTGAAAGCAAAATATAACTAACCCTCACAAGAGACAACTGAGATGGTAGTTCAAAGTTACTTTGGATGGTTCTTACCAATATCTGGGATGGGAAATTGCAAAAGCTAGATGAAACTTCATAAATTTAATCAAATGACCCTTAAAAAATATTGAAACTGATACTTTGGCATTAAAAAACAAGGCCAAAAACCTCTTGTGTTAATTTAACATGAGCTCTAATGTCATGTCTTATTTAAAATGTCCTGGTGGTAAATGAATATTAGTATACAGATTATGTAGTAGGACAGAGTAGATCAACAGGCACAAATTATAACAATAAGAGTCATTGATCTGAAAGAAGTGTTTATTTATTTATGTTTACTATTATTGTGCTTCAGTGAATTGATTGCACCGCTCTTATCTACCTCTAGAGGGCGTTTCAATAAGAAATTTAAAATTTACAAATGATTAATTTCATTAATGTCTGTTAGAAACAGCTTAGATCCATACCATTATTGCAAGACAATATACATTTTTTTAGTGCGTATATTATCATAATTGTGGACATAAAGTGCCCACATAAAAGTGAACTGAGTGTGCAAGCTATATTTCAGTGAACTAGATAGTTATTACAGGCTTTCAGATGTGAAAAATCACTCATTAAAAGTTCACTTAAATATCTTAAAATTTTACATTTAACATAAAGTTTAACTTAAGGCCTATTTCAGTCCATATTGAGTGACAGCCGTATTTAAATAAACATTGCGGCGGTTTCATGGAAATAATTGAACATCATCCTTATCAGGAAATGGGTTTGAAATACTAGTTTATTCAGATGTTTCTAGTTCACAGTTTTCTTTGACAGATACGAAAAACAGTAAAATACCTTAATTTTTGCCTAGAAAAAAATGCAGCTTTATGTACAGTAAATAAATATGGTAATGAATGGAAGATGCACAATGAAAAGGTTAAATGGTGTAAATGGTGTGCATAGCCAGTGAAAACGTTCATTTTTCTCAGCAGCATGTAGGAGAGAATAATAAGTCATATTAAGCAGGTAAATGCTATTTCTACAGCGTTACAGAGGTGTAATGATTTCACTACCGGCTGCTTATCAACCCAACGACTTTTCAACGGAGCTAAGCTAGCACTGTCCTACATTCAGCTAATTAGCTTCCCAGCTAACTAATTTGACGGTGTAGTCTGTTATTTAAATGGGCATGAGCTCCTGTGAGAACAGCGGCGTATATTCCCCAGCTTTGGGTAATAATCACCGGAATCTGTGTTCAGTGAAAGGCAGACGACAGTAAGGCGGCAGCTAACGTAAAACCCGCGCAATATGAAACAAAACACAAGCCCACAGGCCCAGGGGCCTGCGGCTCGTCCCCAGCTATTCTACTCTCTCCGCGCTTACTCTTGATTCCCGCGACAACGCATTTCTGTACCAAAAACCCGCTTAAAATGTCGGATAATCGCACTCGAGTAGACATCTAAACAATCTGCATCTTTCGCCCCGACGCTGCCGGGTTCGATGATGCGGCTGCGCCGGGGCTGAAATAGATGGAGATTGCGCGGTAGGGCACTAACCTCAGAGCGGCTGCGCTACTTCGGGCCTGCGCCGTACAGCGGGGATGGAGCAGAGCTTTAATGGAGGACAGAGGGGAGCCAGCTCTAAACACAACACTGATCTACTCTAGTGGTGCCTTCAGGTACCCCTCCCGAGCTTCTAAAACCAGCGGTTATTGGAAAGCCACATACTGAAGCGATATATTTTGAAACACTGAGAACAAACCTCCAGAAGATCGTCATATCAAACCGACCAAAAATTGTTATAATTCTCCTATCCTCACATTTTATTCGTATCAATATCAACTGAAGCACTTAACATGATTAAATTTAGAACTACTTGAGTTGGTTGCAAAACCTGTAGAAAAATATTTAAGTAAATTTAGAGTACTTTATTGGAAACAATTTACACATTAAATAATAACGATTGTGCCTGTTTATCAACTTTACACTGTTTATTCCTTCGGCGTTAATAGTTGTGGTAATCCCCACAGTCAGTGAATGCCACGTTAATATTAGGCAAACCACGCCCCTTTCCTGCACCACTGTTGCTGGATTTGACTCCTACAGGCGCTTTATTCTAATACTAAACCAGACTAGCGATTTAAATAAGTAAATAAATTATTAACACAGAGTTAAATATGTCCATTAGGCCAGTTACAAAGAGAAAACGCAGGCAAAAAAAGAGTTAAAAAACAACTGACCCCAAAAGAGTGGGGCCAGGGTCTCCACAATTAGAAACACCTGTGTACATTTTTGACTTTCGAGGTTTGTACACCTTTATAAATTCAAGTTTTGTATTTTTGAAATTTGTTGTTAAAATGTCATAGATGATGTCAGGTTAGCTGTTCTTTGGATGCAAATATTGTAGCAGTGTAATATATGAAGTACTGAAATAAGAGGTTTTGACGGTATGGACCTCTAATACCACCTCAGTCACATTTTAAGTCACCTAAACTCAATTATTGTTTTTGACCAGATACAAATCCTTATCAGACACGTTAAATGGTTTTATTTTAGTATCCAATTGTAGTAAAAATCCACTCACCCAAGACCTGACTATTATGAAATTGTGGTGCTTGAACATGTTTATAAGTGTGCAAAAACTTCAGCTGGCAACCATGGTGTAAACTTGATCTAATTGTCACCCCAAACAGGTCTGAAGGATACAATATGCCAACACCTGGTAATGTTTCATCGGAGGCGAAGGCTCATTTTGAGTGTGGACTGAATTTATAATGAGGTAAGTCTGGATTTTTAGAAATGCATCTCCCATTTCTTCAGTGTATCTGAAAGGCCACCAGGGGGCAGCATTGTTCTAAAAAGCCTGCTTGGAACGACGCCCTTCAAGTTTGTTGTGACAGGAGGTGGCAGTAGGGCAACACTGATGCAGCGCTCTGCAGGCGCCCTGGCATGTATTCAAAATGATGGATGTTTTACATTAGTGTGCGGTGACAGTAGCTTATGTTTGTGCCTCACTGAATGTCAGCAAGTATCAGATTCAAAAATTTGGCAGGAAGAATGCTGCAGAGTGTGATTATACATATTACGGCTTCCATCACTGACCTTCCTTCCACTCCACTTCACTGCTGTCCCTCTGTCTGTCTCCCACTGCTTTCTGTGAGTGGGCAGGGTGGCGTGTTGTCATCGTCTTCCCTACACGATGAAAAACTACCATGAGGAGCAGATGTGCATGCGTCACACTGTTTCCTCCAGAATCAGTGTTGATAGGTAAAAATGAATTGGCTGAGTGTTTTTGATTCCGCTTTTGGATGCAGTCTTTCTCTCTTATTCAGCCTTCTCAGCTTGGAAGATATTTAAAGGTTTTTATGTGCTGGTAACTTACTCACACTCAGTCATATGGAGCAGCAGTCTTTGAGACTACTGTTCTTTCGTTGCTTCAGTCTGTTTTTCAAGGGCACTGCAGTATAAAAGAGTTTCTGTGTGGTAGGTGAAGGTATGACATAGATGGACATAGATCCAAGGTCCTATTATTTGGTCCTCCTCTGCCTCTACTTGCGTGGGCTGTGGCTGGGAATAGATAAGGCATGCAGCCTGGGGGTCTGAAATCAATAATGGATATAATTGGTGAGCTGGAAGTGAGAATAATTGAAGGTAATTGTGTGGACTGTCACAAGGCTTGGAGAGAGGTCAAGATGGCAGAACTAAGTAGAAGGTGGTGGGGATGGGAAATGAAACTCATTGTACAGTTTTTTATTTAATTTTTATCTGCAGTATACATAGTTACATGGTAATAATCCCCAAGTCTTGTTGGCTTACTGTATTTTGAGGCTGAAACAGGACAATAATACAAGTAGACAGTATATTGATTAATCTAAATCAGAAAATACAGCTCATCATGAAGTTAGTAGTCATGTATGGAGCTCGAGCTTTTACCTTTGATGTTTTATTCTCATCAAATGCATCTGCAGTCACAAATATCTTCATGTTATTTTCACAAGTTGCATCACATCGATCCTAAATATTAAAATGCAACAAATCAGTTGCCACTATTTAGAGTTATAATTGCATTCATTAAAACAAAACAAAACAAAACAAAAAACAAGCCATTGTTGTTTTCACTTAAGCTGGTATTAAATTTCATGGTATATTGAATGAAACACAAAATCCTGAATATTTATTTGATATTTCTGAAATTAACATTTATTCTTTCCCTTATATTTAATTCATTTTATTTCTAATCAGTTTTTTTCAAACAATATTTTGCATATCAGAAACTCTTGAATACAACCATGTTATTAATAATAGTGCTGTTATTAATACTGGTTTCTGCCTCTGATAAGAGGCCAGATGCCAGCCTTGCGTGTTTATAGTGGTTAGTTATCTTAAATTCTGCCGACCAGGCACCATTAAGTCAGGCAACTGCTCAGATCTATAACTACTCGAGTGTAACATCTTAAAAGTCAATGTAGTTGTAGAGGGTAACGCTATCTGGCATACTCAGCATTCGTTCAGTAATGTGTATTTGCCTTAAATCAATGTTCTGTGAGCATTTCAAAGAGCACCCAGAATACTGATGGTGCACCACTGTTCTCCTGGTTGGATGGTAAAGGGTGAAGTGCTTCCTTTGGCCACCAGGGGACACTAGAGCACCACGGGAAACCCGGCTGCAGGAGAAACTTTCTTGGGTGCTCTGTAGAGTCATGGCCGCAGATGATATAACTCTTTCATTCATGTTTGGCTCAGAGAACCTTCAGATAACTTGATCAGAGGAAAATTCATTCAAGATCCGAGTTATCTGTCGAGTTATCGCTCAGCTGCCTGCATTAAATTCAGCCGAGGATTTTGCAGTTGTGTTAACTGTCTGTTGTAGAATATTATAATTTACTTTGTACTTTATGCAGTGGCTCCCAACCTGGAGGAGCAAAGATAACAGGAGGTTTGCAAGTTTCCATTTATATAGATTTGTACATACACAAAATCATTACACATTATCAAAAGCTTTTGAGCGGATGCTACAACTCCAACACACAGAAGTTGGCAGTGGTGTTGAAAAATGCCCATGTGATTTATGGGATCGTGCAACTTAAAATTATGCTTTTAATAGAGCACAATTACAACCCTGGAATACTTTTCATTCTTGACAACGAGACCAGCGAGATTCAGGGTCTTGATCCATCGCCAAAACCCTCTTCATTCACAAATTAGAATTGGGAAAATGTCAAAGAGGGTGTCACGGCAACTTCAGCTGTAGACGAAACAGTCGAGTGACGCCGTGCACACACGTTTACTGACAAATTTAGCTTTAAAAGGTTTTTGTAACAGTTTATTTGGCGTGTGAACATGCTTTTAGTGGAAAATGACACTGCTGTACAGGTATCAGGAGAGATGGTCACTGAACCTTCATTTTTCCAGGTTCTTCTAGATGAAGACGAACCTGCTTCCCTTTCAAAGAAATAATCTCCAAGAGAATGCTTAGAATTTTTATTTTGTTTATTTATGTGTTCTTTATTGTCGTTGCTCCCACTGCTCTGGTAGTTTACGCTCCCATTCAGCACCATGTTTCTGAGATGACCAAAACACAGTTTCTGCTTTTTATCGTAACCTTGTAACAATAAAAACAAAATCCCATCGCACGATGTCATAAACATCACACCTGACGTGTCATCCCTGAGCAGAGGTATGCAAGCTCAAGGCGGCTGTTATTTTGTATTTATTTTATTATTGTTATTACTTTCTTTTTAGTGAAAGGAAAAGTGACTTATTGTCAAAGCACAACCCTTGTATGGTCCAGAAGTTTAAAAAAAAGGTGAAAAGACACTCCTGTGTGAGGTGGAGGGGTGGAGGGTCATTATCAATCTCAAAGCTTAAGAAACATGACACAGCTGTTTGTATTTTGGTGAAATCCACCAACTGATGTCATGAATTTTATTTCAAAGCCAGAATGTTCAAGAATGAAAGGATGCTTCAAAGAGTCGCAGACTTGATAAAAAATCTAAAAAGACAAGAAATCCATCATTCTTAATTTGATTTCTATGCTCCGTTATCCATGACCAATCTTATGATGTTGTGAATTAATCTTCCTTTTCCCATGTTGTAGTTCTGCAAAGAAAAAAAAAAGTCGGAGAGAAGTCAAGACGAGAAGTCAAACTTAGGGCTTTCTTTGTCATGAATTTTGGGTCTTTTCCAGGTTTTGGTACAGATATGATAATCAGATATGATATGTTTGGTACAGATATGATAATCCTGCGTCTCATTCTGAATGGAAGTGCACCATTTTCAAATATTTCAGTAAACAGTTTAATTTTCTTAGGTTTATCTAAAAACATTTGAAAAACTCCCCCGAGGTCGCCTGAGCCAGGCTCTTCGTGAAGAGAAAGGCAACATCAAGTTCTGCAATTTTAAAATCAAATTATACAATTTTTATTGTCATTTTTAAATTTAAAGATATATTTGGTTTAATCCTTTAAGAATGTATGATAATCCTCTTTTGATATTTCAGAGCTGTAAAGGTTAAATTTGTAAATCAGTTGTGCATTCGGATCATTTTATAGCTGTTGAAAGTCAATATTAGTAATATCTTGGTCCAGATGTGCGATGATAGCCTGAAAGCAGTTTGTAAATGACCCAAAGAGCACAAGGACTCTTTCAGGTCAGCGGGAGAAGTGGTGGGAGTGAGAAAACTGGAGAAAGTTTGGATGTTTCACTCATCCCCCTCAGTGAAGTAAAAGGTCTCCAGGTGATCCCACAACTCTCCTGTCATTGGCTGACTTAAAGGTAGATGCTCTCCCATTCCTTACTGTTGCTGCAACTCCCCGAGGACGCTCTCAAAGATGTTGTCAGTGATGAATTCTCTTTGTAATCTAACAGGATATTAGATTGGAAGTGGTTCAGTTATTTCCCCGGATTTCTCCAGTCAGCTGGAAGGAAAGAAGAAAGTGAACAGAGGGAGGACATTTGGACCCTCCAGTGCATTAAGGTCATTGAATCACTTGGTATTCTTTCCACTTTTAAAATGTTTTCTGGTGGGAATGGTGGGGTAAATGCGAGCTAACTTTGTTAAAGAGTCACAGCAAGACTTTGAAAACGAGCGAGAGGGCAGCGGTGTAGCTTTAGAAGAAAAGAATGAGAAACGTATTTTCATTACAAAAATCAACCCGTCAAAGCCTTTTGTCAGTAGAAACAGAAGCTTATAATCAAGAGCAAGAAAAAAACCCAGAATTAATGGGGAAAATAGGCTGTAAACACAAAGGCAAGACAGTGACACTACTTTCAGTAAACTGTCTCAGTTGGATGGCTGACATCCAAGATGGCTGCCTGCCCTCAAAAACACAACAGTCTTTGAGTTCAGCATCAGTTTGTCTGAGTTAAGTAAACAAACTGCTTCTCTTTTAGAAACTGTAGCGCTACGAGTAAAGCAGCGGTGATGTTAACTGACAGAGCACCATGACGATGGGAACCACCTCTGCTTAAGAGAAGTGAAATGAGCCAACATCAGTAAATATTACTGTCAGAAACAGTGTTTGCTTTTTGTCTGCTGAACTGAGCTCATCATCATGTCAGGTTTTTATTGTTGTTTTTTTTTCTTTTTAGCACCCATGGTACTTGAATCTTTGATAGCGAAAGCTCCATAAACCCCCTGAGAATAGTTATTTAATGGGAGAGTTTTATGTAGGAGATGTGAAGTGAGCTCAGACTTAAAGTTCAGACACTACTAGCATAATTTTTTTCTGTGCTGTTCGCTGCATGATTGTTGTGGCAAAAATAAGTAATATAATTAATTTCAGGTGATGTAGTAAACATCAGTCGTGTATTACTTTTAGTGAGAATGAGTACAGCCTTTTTTTTTTCTCCAACTCTAGACAGTTGTTTGGTATTATATGGTGTTATACTAAATCTGATCTTCTTTTTTTTTTTTTTAAAATAAATAAATGTTACCAGCCAGTTAGTATTTTGAAACCCAGTTTGATATCATGCTGGTTCACTACCCAAAATGTTGACTGGTTTCATAATTAATATTTATAAATCAAAAGATGCACTGATTCATAGTTTTCACTTTAGACACAATTTTAAAACTGGTATGTGCCATTTCACGTGGTTCCAAGTTTCTCTCCGTTATCAGACCGAGGAAAGCATAACTCTGGATTTGGACATATGAAGACATAGGTCACACATTTGACGTTCACCCATCTTATCCAGGTGTGTGTTCTTGGGGTGTATCGTTGTCTTTGGTGTGATTTGTGGACTTAAATTCATATTTTTGTTTTCATTTGTTGTTTGTTTAGATTGAGGCCACAAGACCATAAATTTAAGAGATAATTGTGGTTGAGGTTCAAATTAACCTCTTGGTTAGCGTGTGGCAGTGGACCCGGTACCCCGTGGGACACGGTTAAATGTCTTCTCCGAGTCTATAAAGCACATGTGGACTGATTTAAAGTACGGGAAGCTTTATATATAGTTCAGCTGTAGCTATAGTTGAATGGACAATAAAGTTGACTTTGAATATCAAAGTCAATTCATCTTCTATACCCCCTCTCCCCAACACACACACACACCCTGTTGAGGGTTGTGAGGAGGTTGAGCTTATCCCATCTGTCTGGGTGAGGGGTGAGGAACACCCTGGGAAGGTTTCCGGTCCATCACAGGGCCACACGCAGATTTAGATCACCTATCAGCCCGACATTAACATCACCTGCCACATCTTGTTTTATCTCAAATAACCTCGTTAACAGATAAGCGCTGGACTCAAGAGCTTATTTTGATGCTTGTGACTCCCTATCACGCTTAATGGCTCACTGTTTCCCCTCTGACTTAATGAGCTTCATTAGGTTCTGACGCTAGTCTTTCAAGTTTCATTTCCCATTGCTGATTATTCAATAACACGGACTGCTGATCTGAATGTGGGTGTTTTATAAAGTCTCGCAGTATCATGGGGAGTCTTGTTCTACATAAATGTTTTTGATCAATAGTAAAGACCCGATATCTTGTCACACACAGACTTGCCACAGTCGATTCAAAACTTTCTTGCTCTTTTACCTGATAGAGCATTTTTTCCCATCAAGTTTTTTTTAGTGTCTATCTCCCAAGTCAGGAGTTTGTGCAGTGAAATAAGCTTCACACCACAAGCAGCGGCATTATCTCTGCCAAGATTCCCTGATGCTGATTCATTTGAAGCTGGAGGAAAAGAGCTGACGAAAGGAGAAAAGTAACTCTGTTTTAAAGGCCAACCACTTTGGCTGTTTGGATATGTGTGTACTTGTGCTGTCCTTGCTCTAATTGACCAGCTGTGGCTTCGTGTTCGGCCTCCGTAAAGCCCCCATTGATCCCTTGGCCATTTCACAACAGGCCTTATTGCTTTGCTTGTAACCTCCGTTGCAGCCGTGTGTAACAGTTCAGGAGGGGGAGGGCAGGAAGTGGTGGGCAGTGTGACTGCAGAGCAAGTGAGAACTGCAGTGACGGGGTCCTTGGGGGGTGGGGGGTGAGGGGTTCGGAGGAGGGCAAAATGGTGAGAGGATGAGCAGGAAGATGGGTTTGTTTTATGAATTACAAATCCTAGTCAATGAAAATAATTTATGTTGTAGATTAAATGTGGCTTATAGACAAAATCTTGCCTTAGGAATCTGTTTGATACATTGTGCGGGATTCAATAAATCGATAGCAGCACAAATGAATTACTAAAGATTTCCAATAGTAAAAGCAGCATGAAGAAAATGTCCCACGGTTTGCAGTTATTAAAGATTTAATCTTCCCAGATTGCTTGAATGCCATTCAGTGACAGTAATTAAAGGCAAAGAGGAGTACATTAATGTGTCTTTATTCAAGATGTGTAATTGTGTAGCTAATTGGGTGTTGGATATTCTGTAATGCATCACGCATAACCTCAAGGTCTGGGTTCGGTCTGGCCAAGAACCATTCGTCACACCTCTCGCTCTCTCTTCCTCTCTGCTTCATGAAAGCATAACCTTTAAAAAAAAAGAAAAAGAAAAAAAAAACAATTCTAATTGCCTTTAGCCGTGGGCTGAGGTCTCAGACTGTGGTGCTTTCAATCTCAGCTGAGCTTAAATGCAAGCTCAAGCACATTTTCAGGGCGAGAAACTTGTAAAGTCCTGGATAACAGCGTTGTGTTTTGTAAAGATGGAGCTCTGCCAAAATATCTGCTTCGTGAGTCGCTCTTGTAAAATTATACGAACCTTGACCTTTCTTCCTTCAGGACTGTTCTGCGAGGTTGTGGGCCAGGGTCAAGGCCATTAAAGCTAGCTTAATAAGGTAGAGAGCCCTGGATCTGACCACCCACCCCCCTCTACCCCACACAGGTCCACATGAGACCTGAAGGATCGGAGTCAGCGAAGTCAGAATCTGGTCCTGTCAGCAGTCTTCAGAGATAGTTTGACCACTGGGTCTCCGTCACCCCTTTATCTTCATCATTAGTGATACTTGCTGATACATGCTGATCTGTTTGAACGGGTCGTTACACTTTAAAGTCAGTCAGTTTTCTTTGCATAAAAAGCTCGGGATGTTTTTTCTCTATAAGTTGAAATATTATGGTACTGACGGCGATTAATGAACAACTCTGAAAGATTCAAATTCATCACGCTGATATTAAAATGAAAGTCATTACAAAATTTGCTAGTTTAGTTTTATCAGAACATGAATGGTTTCATGTTGTTTATGCTGTTGAAGAAACAAAGTTTTATTTTATTTTAGTTTTTGTTCATTTTCTTACAAAAACGAGAATGAACTGATCTTAGGACTAGTACGTTGACTAAATGTAAAACAAATGTTTATTTTTTTAAGGTTTTTCTTGGAGTTTGTTTTCTCTGATGTCATATCACCAGTCCTTTTTGACAGTCTAATCTCACATATTTTATTAACATTTGAACTCCTAATTCAGCCAAGGAGGACCAACTCACCAATGTGAAACAGAAAAGTGCAAGACTGATAAAAAGACTAGACAGTGATGGGTGCGGTGTGTGTAGTGTGGTGATTACTGTAGTGTTTGTGTGATGTGTCTTCGTGATGAGATGTGTTACAATAGAGGACAGACATGCTAATAAAAGACAAATAGACATAAAAGAAAAGGGACAAACAGAAAATGGTGTGTGTGTGTGTATGAAAGAGGTGTGTAAGTTTATGCATATTTTGAATGTCTGTTGCATACAAACACACACAGACACACATATATGGACATACATCCATCGTGGCATTTAATTGGTTGAATACAAATACAATGAAATGAACAAAAGTAAATTTGATTGTGTGTTGTGTCAAGCTGTGTATTCAAAGTTCAATGCTCTTAAAACAATTTAGACTTTTTATTTTAACTTGTATGTGGCAGCATTCATATTGTTTTCTGCGGAGACTATTCTCAATACTGTAAATGAGTATTTTTACCCCTCATGTTTGTGGAAGTTTGAAACACCATTTTGATTTGTTGCATTTGCAGACTGATCTAAATACTGACACCTTTGCTACTCTTACCTGTATTTGAGGAGCAGTAACCTAATGTGTGACTTCCCACCTGTAGTCACTGCTTTTAATCTAGATTACAAGCTGTAAATACTGTAGTCGCTCGCATCCGAAACCAGCTCCACAAGTGACAGACCCGTGCAACTTGTTTAGTGCTGCAGTTTGTCCTACAGTGTCTTATTCCTGTGTGTTGATGCATTTTTAATGTGAACTTATCTTCAACTGAATAATTTAGATCATGGTCGGAAGAAGGGGGCGGGTCAGAACTCTGAGCAGCAGCAGCTCAGGGGTTATATCCAGTTCAAAAAGTTAAAATTGGCATGAAAATGCACATTTTAGTCCAATGTTGTGTTTTACTGTGTACTCTGCTTGCTTTGAGTAACATTTATGGGATATATTTGTGATGAAGTAGTTTTGAGACTTTTATGCCATTTGATGTGTTGTAGATTATTTATTAGCGTGTGACATATGTCTTTGTGATGGTGTTTACTTGTTGTGGCTTTATTTCTAAGCGTCATCTAGTCAGGATTCAAACTTTCTCAGTGTAATGACATCTGAACCTTCTGCAGGTTTAGGAAATCCTGGGCTTAAATGAGCAAATGTCAAAATACTGCTTTCTAGTCATGAAACACTATTCACATGTTTTTACCACTAAATACCAGATATATATTTCTTCCATTTTCACCAAAATTAGTTTGTTTTCACACCTGGAGGTATTTTTTTTCTTCTTAAGGATAAACTAATGGAAATTTATAGTTCAGAAGTCAAGGTTGCTGGCCTCAGGTGCGTCCCACTCCTGTGGATGCATTTTCACAGCAGCGCTTGGAGGAACTAATTAGAATTTAGAGGTCAAAGGTCACTTTGAGCTCTTCTACCATGTTTTGGCCATTACTCAGTATTATTACATTTTCTAATAGGAAAGAGGGATGACTGATATAGTGTTGACATTTTTTATATCTATAAAAAAGGAGGACAGGTCAAGTGTGGACAGAGCTGGATGTGAAGTGTGTCATGACTGTCGTAGATGTTCAACGTGGAGATTCGACGGATCCGGTGCTGCTGTGGTTCTATTATTACTCCTCCAAATGGTTCATCTGAGAATAACATGTTTAGCTGTTATTGCTCACTAAATCTGTTTATAAGTAATATTTTCTGTAATGAAGAAAAGCAACTTTGTGACTTCGTGATGTTGTGTTCATAAACAACAACGAGGCTCTAAGGAACAGAGCAATAGGTCATTGATATACTTGTCAGAACCACGGTGGTTTTGGTCTTTTCACTGGATTTATTATCTATACAAACAGTAAATAAAATCAGGAGCCTTGCTTGACTTACTGTGTTATGTACGGTGCCTCAAAGGTTTTGTTTACCTTTATATAGTTTAAGGCAACTATTGCCCATGCAGCTACAGTATAGAAATAATGATTGGTGATGTACTTTCATCGAGTTAGCCCTCTTCCCAGCAGACGGAGCTGAATTCATTTGTTTTATGGTGTCATAGAGTTATGTAAATATGAGTACTGCCAGTCTCTGGAGGGACGGCGCTTCGATTGGGCTGAATGGAGCACCAGAGGAGGACAATTTGACAGCCAACGATGAATGCCCTGTAACATATGTCTGCTTGTCACACACACACACACACACACACACACACACACACACACACACACACACACACACACACACACACACGGCTGTCAACATCATCACCCAGCAGAGTGGGTAGACCCATCTGTGACGGGGTAAAACCTGGGCATCCGTTGTGTGTGGTGGTGGTGGGGGGCTTTTTTCATTTAGCCCGGTTGGGCGCCGAGTATGAACGTAAAGGCCCGTGAATGGCCCGTTTGTTAATGAGGCCTCATTTGGTGCACGCGGACACCCAGGGCTGCCGCTCAGTGGCGTGCCCTCAGCCGACGTGAATAACAAAAGGCAGAGTGGGATCATTAGGCCCCCCCGGACGCCTGAGGGGTCCGCCACTTTAATCACGTTTGTGTAATGAATGCAGCTGCTGTGAATCACTGCTTATTCATAATGTCGCCAAACTGCAGTTGTAATGTGGTATTAATGTTGCCGCCGCTGCGCCAGAGGTGGTGTGTCTGCGCGTGTAATTTAAGGAACTGAGAGTTTTTATTACTCATGAACAGCGGCCTCTGCGTCAGCTTTATGTTGTGACAATGTTATGACAAGGTCTGGGGTCACGTGAGATTGATCACCAACCTGGGATTTCTTCAGTCTGTCCTCTTGAGTATTTATGATGGGAGTGAAATTGAGTTTTAATTGGATATGACAGATGGTCATCGGGCACTTTTCAGGTGCAGTGAAACCAAAAAAAAAGTGTCTTAGCACCTTGCTTTTATGGGACCTCTCATAAAGTATTTGTGATCAGTTTCAAAAACGTGTAATGTTTTGTATTTACCCTCCTTAAAGGAGGAGGATATTCCAACTCCAAACATTTCCCCCGCTGCTGAAGAGAACTTCACTTATTTAGATGTTCTCACTATGGTTCTGTCTTCACATAACTTCTTCTCTTTTACATCAAATCAACTGAATAATCCTTTTAGTTAGCCAGTTTCTGCCACATTTGTTTTGATGGAAAATGATTAAAACTCTTTATCTTTATCAGTAAAATATAATAAATTAAAAAACAGTGCAGCCTTTATGTTGGGTTTTAAATGTGAACTGACATTAATCTATTGGAGGGGAGTATTGATCATCGTCTCTTTTTCAGTTGTTGCATAAACCCAAAGTCCCCAAAATCAAAGTTGGATTGATATGGAAACGAGGTCAAATATGAACAAAGTTCACTGTTTCTTAAGTTTACTCAGACTTTTCTTTGTAAGAAATACTGCAAATACGTCCTAGGCGTGCATTTGTAAGGAGCCACTGTTTGTGTTTCCAGAACCCTCCACACATTCTCCAGGTCTAGACTGCAGCTGGGTCAGTCCGGTACCAACAGTACCTTGCTCCTCAGTCACGCCCTTGTAGTGTGGGCAGAATGTAGTTTTACAATGTTTTGTCCAAAACTGCTTGGACATCCCTGCAGAAGATGTCTCCCTGTGCTTTTCCTGCATTAATGCTGCCGTTACAGAGCTGTATACGACCTTTCCTAAAGGCACTACGCCTTTAGGAAAGCGCCAGGTGATTATGGATCCCAGCTTTTGGACTAAGCACTAAAAACACTGGTTTTCAGCCCCTTTTTTTACTGCAGCTTATTTCACCTAAAAACTTGTCACCCTGTCCTGGACTCCCTGCAGCTGACCTGCAGAACAATTAGGTCTGTAAAAGATGCTTTGAACATCCATCCATCCATCCATCCATCCATCCATCCATCCATCCATCCATCCATCCATCCATCCATCCATCCATCCAT
>JAOWBL010001374.1:0-15488 GCA_028564865.1 Zenarchopterus dispar | reverse complement strand
CTCTCCAGCACCCCCGAATAGACTTTCCCAGGGAGGCTGAGGAGTGTGATCCCTCTGTAGTTGGAACACACCCTTTTTTTTTCTTTTTAAAAAAAAGTTTGACTAAGAAAGGGGAAGTTTGATACTTCCCTACAGCTGTTCATGAGTGACCTGTGTAGACTATTCTTTTTTTTTTTTTTTTAATGGCTTAATAATGGCACGTTTTTTAGGCACTAAGAAAATGTACTTGAAAGCAGATGTCTAGAAGATCAAACAATGTGCAACACTTAAAAAAAAGAAAAGAAAGAAAACCTTGTTGATAGAGCATCAAGGCAGCAAGTGGTGGAATTCAGGTGATGTATGTCATCCAGACTCTTATTGATTGCGTCATGGTTTCTCTCAGTGGGCACGGAGGTGCCATATATCCTGACCCTAACCCTAGCATAGGAGCACTGACTGATTTTCTGAATTTTGTCAGTAAAGAAAGAGTCAAACTCATTGCAGGAATGGTTGGACAGAAGTTTAGGGTCTACTGACTCAGGGACTTGTTAGCCTGTCAACATTAGTGGGTGGATTATTGTTGTTTTTGGCAGTGACATCAGAAAACTATGACTGCCTTGCATTCCTCAGCTCCATATTATATATGCCCAGTCTCTCTTTATAAATATCATCATGAACCTGTAATTTCTAGCAGTGATCACATTCTCCTTGCTGGGAGCAATGGCATCAATAATACAAAAAAGTTTACCACTGAATTGATCCAAGGATTTCTGACTAGGGTTTCTATTGAAGAGCCACATTCAAATGATGCATAGCTGTCAAATGACATTTGCTTACGTTGAAGGAAGTCTAGGTTTACTCATGAAGCAACAGTTGGGAGGGGTTATTTCTTTAATAACTGCTGCATGATTATATTGACTTAACCATAATAAACATATATTATAAATGTATATATTTACAAACAAGACCAGGGGGACTAAGGCTTAAGCACTGCTGACTATATACATGCAGGTATGTACAATCACGCACTCGCTCCAAAATCTGGAATCAAACCACTGATTACCTGATTATTGACGAGACGCTGCTGCTCCCATGGTATTCTGAGATCTGATAACTCACCTGGCGGATGTCCTGGAGAGACTGGAACTGCAGGTGGGTCAGGTGAGACCTGGTCAGATACAGTTTCACGTAACTTGATGCTCAGCTAGAGACTAAAGAGGTCATGCTGTCTAACGTATGTGTATAATGGCAGCAAGATTGTGTTTCTGACATAAGTGGGTTTCAACAAAATCTAGAGCTTCCTTTCACACAGTGACTCTCATAAACTGGTTCATGCTGTCCTCACTTCACTCTTCCTGCATCGCCAGGGTGGATGACCAAATAATCCAACATTTGTCTCGAAATACAGCAGACAGAGTTCCCATTGGTACCAACAAGAAACATCACATTTGTCCAGTCTCAGTACTAACCACACCTTGTTCTATTAGGGCTTGTTCTCCAACATCTTTCTGTGCACCTCCTTGCTGTTTCTGATCTTGGCTTTCAGTTGTTTTTGTCCTTATTTCAATAATGATCTGTCTTCCTCCCTGTAGGCAATTTTTTACTTGTTGAGAAGCTCTTTCAGGTTTCTGGTGATCCAGGTTTTATCATTGGGGAACCACCTCACTGTTCTGCTGGAGATGATGTCCAAACAGAACATCCCAATCTGTAGCCTCAAAGCACCCCTGCAGAGTTTCTTTAGCTTCCTTTGACCACCTCCTCACAGTCCTTTGATCACAGATGTTTCTGGAAGATGGGCTTGTAGTTGGAGGAAAGACCAGATTATGATCCAACTTGCCAATAGCAGGTTCTGCAGAGGTTCTGTGTATATCTCTGATGTTTGCACAAAACCAATCCAACATTTTGCCTTCTCTTGTGGAACACTTGACAAACTGTTACATCAAAGACTTTTTGTTGCCATGTGAACCATCCAGACCTCTCAGGTTTTCTGATTCAGGTCTGCTATGTGTCCACAGAATCAGAACCAAACATGGAGGAACAATACTCAGCTTTTGTACTCCACAGATCTGGAACAAATTTCCAGAAAACTGCAGGACTACTGAAACCCTCAGTTCCTTTAAACTGAGGTTTAAAAATTCATTTATTTACAGCTGCCATTTACTGAATTGCTTAAACCATTCTGACTTTAAATGTAAACAATGGTAACACACAAAACAAGGGGTAAAATGCCAAAGAAACTGAAAAGGTTTTACACAAATACGAACATGTAATGTTGATATGACAAATGTATAAGCCGGTCCAGTCTAAGCATGTTTTCATTCAGAGTAATGCTGACTGGATATGGTCCAAACTCACAACATTTTAACTACATGTTTACAAGTGTAAAGACATTTTCACAGGAATGTCCTTCCTACTGGCTGCTCCTGAAGTTTGTACAAATTGATTACTGATAAATACCAAAGGATGGTTTATGTCCTCCGCTTCCATAAAACTGGTTTGGTACTTAGATATTAATGAAAAAAATAAACGAGGTGAGAAGCAGAGACAATGAATACTCGCTGCCTGCGTTTACCAACGTATCAATAATTGACTTCCTCTGATGAACAGAAAGGTGTCCTGGAGGTCATCTCGAAGGTTCCTGGTTCTTCTTCCATCAGGAATCTTTCTGTGTGAAGCTTCCATGTTCTCTCCTACAGCCTAAAAGCACATATTTCAGGTTAAATGTAATGTGAATGTAAACTTCCTGAAGGAGTGAGTGATAAAAAGGCTGCTGAGGTTCTGGACTCTGTTCATACAGACTCCTCAAACTGGCTGAAAACCGAAGCTCAAGTTCAGCAAAATGGACAAAAGGAAATCCAGGGAGCCAGACGTCTTGCCCACTCTCCTGGTGAGAAGTGGTCCACTGAATTAGCTGTGGAATGGAGCCCCATCTTCCAGAAATCAGTGGAACAATGCACCATACCTGGTCTCTGGAGAAGGTCCAGGATGAGCTCATGACAAAGATGCACCTCATCAGTAACCACCTGGAACATACTATGGCTTATGTCCAGGGTTTATCTATAGATTTTAGTTCTGCTTTTAATACGGTCCTGAAGTTAGTTGACATAGGAGTGAACCCCCAGATTATTAGATGGTTTGATTCTTTCCCAACAGCAGGTCAAGATTAGTAACTCCCTCTCACAGATCTGTGTCACACAGGAGAGCTGCAAGTTTGAGTTCTCTTAATCTCTGAACACAAATGATTGCAGAAGCAAGAACGACCATATCATCAAAGTTGTATTTGGTACTATTAAACTCAAGAATTTTTTCTGCAAGACAACAAACTTCCTTTTTAAATCAAACTTTACACACAGCTGAGGTAAGTTTACAAGTTCTCAAATGAGAATGTTTGAGAACTTCTTCGGGGAAAGATAAATGCCTACCTCCTGTCAGGTACCATGGCCTTGAAACACCACTGCTGGTCAGTGGTGCCAAGTGCGCACAGATTGGATACGATGTAAGCAGGAAATGACAGTTCCCTTGACAATTTCTCTCTGCTCATTCTTTGCTAACATCACAGTGTAGCAAACATCAAACAGAAACAGCCTCCTCAGCTCCTTCAGTTCCATCTTGTTTCAGTTTGTTTTTCTTCTTCTACTGTTTACCAGCGGTTGGGAAACAGTAACATTGTGATGCACTGCCACCACCAGGTGGTGTGGAGGTACTTTGCTGAGTCAGGTGATCCTATTGGGTCCTACATCAGAGGTGGGCAGTCCTGGTCCTCAAGGGCCAGTGTCCTGCATGTTTTAGATGTTTCCCTGCTTTAACACTCCTGAATCTAATTAAAGGTCATCATCAGTTTATCATCAAGGTCAACAGAAGTCTTTAAATGACAGTGTCATTTGTATCAGGGTGTGCTGGAGCAAAAAAAACCAAAAACAAACAAATAAAAAAACCATCTAAAACATGCAGCACACTGGCCCTCAAGGACCAGGATTGCCCACCCTTGCTCCACCACCAGTGATAAAGACAAATGAAGTCTGGATCGTTCCAATCTAATGTGGGTCCCTGCAGGTCTGAACAGATCAATAACTCTGACATGATGATTGTATGGGTGTTTTAAAGATGTTTGGTGGTGGTGGATGCTGATCGTCACTGGATTCTTCCAAAATCATAAAAGAAACAGAGTGTGTTTGTTGGTGTTTTATTTGAAAACCTGGTTTCTGTCATCACAGAACAAAGTCAGATACAGCTCAGTTTCATTCAAACATCTGAACAGAAGCGCCTCCTTCTGATCAGTTGATAACATATTGATGCAGAACTTCATTTATATGGTTTCATATAGGTGTGAGGTTTCATACAGATGTGTTTTAGGTGTGAGAGAGATCAGGAGCTGATGAAGACTTTCCTCCTCCTTGTCAGCAGTAGGGGGCGCTCTGACATCTTCACATGTTGGTGCTCATCCTGGTCTGGCTGTTGGCAGGGGTCAGCTCACCCTGGCTGCCCTCCCTGGGTGGAGACTGAGGGGGGAGAGACATTATTATTCACCTGTTAGGACATCAATCTACAAGTCCACCACTAGACGTCACTATAATCCCTTGACACTCCTGCTGAAGGTCAAGTCCTGGACCAGGACTGATCCAGGATGTTCCAGCTCAGAGTCTGATCAAAGTAAAACCCATTTTTCCTTAAACATCATTTTTAGGGATCCAAGCAGCTGCTTTTGTAAAGATCATCTTCCTCCACAGGCAGCACAATGGTGTAGTGGGTTAGCACTGTTGTCTCACAGCAAGAAGGTTCCTGGTTTGACTCCCGGCGTGGCAGGAGTCTCTCTGTGTGGAGTTTACATGTTCTCCCCATGCTTGCGTGGGTTTTCTCTAGGTACTTCGTCTTCCTCACACAGTCCAAAAACATGTATAATATATTAATTTGATTGAGAACTCCAAATTGCCCCTAGGTGTGAGTGTGAGTGGTTGTTTATCTGTATATGTGGCCCTGTGATGGACTGGTGACCTGTCCAGGGTGTACCCCTGCCTCTTGCCTGCAATGGGCTGGGATTGGCTCCAGCAGATCCCCGTCACCCAGTAACTGGATTCAGCAGGTACAGAAAATGGATGGATCTTCTACCACTTTTTCTGCTTTGAAAGTGTTTGAGCAACAAAAATCAAGTAAGTCCATCCTCCATACACCAATCCTGGAGAACCAAGACCCCAGAAGAACCTCTGACAATGTTACCTATCTGGGTAGGCCTCTTAGAGTAGACTAGTGTTTCTCAACTCCAGTCCTCATGGGCTGCTGTCCTGCATGTTTTAGATGTTGCCCTGCTTCAGCACACCTGACTCTCATTAAAGGTCATTAACAGGTTGTCACCCAGATCTGAACAAGTCTGTCAATGACTGAGTCATTTGTATCATGGTGTGAAGAAGCAGGGAAACATCTAAAACATGCAGGACAGCGGCCCACGAGGACTGGCACTGAGAAACACTGGACTAGACAAACCTTTGAAAAAGATATAAACCAATAAAATGTCTGGGTGTGGCTCTGTATCTTTTGATGTAATGATTCAAAGTTATGAAACTTGGTTTTGATGATCTGTACCAGTTTCTGAGTTTGTGAAAGTTTCTCCATTGTGGTGGGACTACAACACATGATCTCAACTGGCACAAAAATCTGACGGCTGGAAAACTGCTGCAAGACTCTTAAATGACTGTTTAACAATCGATTAAATATTTAATGTAAATGATCAAAGTTCATGAAATTTTATAGACTTCAATAACAGCGTGTGGAAGGTTTAGTGCACCTTTTCTGTGAGATGATTATTTTTGCATTTGTGATGTCATTCACAGGTTGGTTCTCAAATGTGACTGGTCCAGAGGTTCATCTCTGGACTTCACAACCGACAGTCCAGAGACGGACCTGGATTACTTACATGTCTATCTCTAACCTGAACCACATCATGCAAGTCCAGACAGACCCACACAGACATCTCTAACATACAGCTCAGAGTTCTGAGTGGTAGGTCTAACAGCACTGAAAGGAAGGGCTTATTTTCTACCTTGACATGAATCTGATTGCGCAGCACAGCAGCTCGGAGGATCATGGCTTTGGCTCTTCTTTGGAACTCCTTGCCCATGTGGAGGGACTTCTCAAACGTGGTGCTCCTCTGGTCCACGTCCCTTGCATACAGAATCTGTCAGAACACGGTGGTTTAGTTTCGACACTAGTGTGAAACAAACCTGAATCAAGCCTGGATCTGGTCTCACTTTGCTGTGGGAGTCGATCCGTGCATTGACCAGTCCTTCCAAGATGAGCTGAGTCAACTCGTCCTCCAGTGCCACCACTGTGGTGTTGAAGGCCTGAGCCATCTTGGTCATGTCTGCAGACACGTATGGACTGAAATACTGGACAAAACACACAGAAACCATTAATATACGTTTGTAACCCTGTCGAGTTTCTGGGTCTGAATCAAACCTCTGACATGTTTTCATCACTTGGAGCTGGACTCTAACCCGCTGGTGATAGAGTCCGAGTTTTTTTTTTTTTTTAAATACAAGGTGAGTTTTTTTCATGCTATATGTTGTTCTTTCATACAGTCTGGCATAATAAAGGGCAGGGGCCTAGTGTCTAGCTCCTCCCTCTAAAACCTGCCTGCTCTGAAGAACAGCCATCAAACGCAGAACCCCTAGAACCAGCTGCTGTCAACAATGCTGTAGACACCTAACTGCAGAGTTGTTGCTCTTGATGAAAATAGACCTGAGAAAACTGTGGAAATGTTTGTGTCTCACCTGGATGAGGGCTCTGTTTCTGATCTGGCTGTACAGAGTCTTGATGTGAGGAGCCAGGTACATATCCAGCAGCAGGTTGTCCTGGAACAAGAACCACACATTATCACGTGGTCTTCTGACAGACAGGATACTTGTTACACCAACCACATGATCATCTGTAAACGAAGGTGAGGCTCTGACCTTCATCTCATCCAGCAGCTTCAGACAGGATGCATACTTGGACTCGTAGAACTTGAAGATGATGTCCCGGATCTGAGGTTCCAACTCTAGGAACAACTTGAAGGAACTGAGGACAGACAAATACACATTTAGACAGACTCCTTTTCATCTGAGGATGATAAAGATAATGAGCAGCTGACCTGCTGGAGATGACATTCCTCTGTAGTTCCTGTCGGTCAAATGTAGCCAGAGCACACAGACCTCCATACACGGCCACGTTACTAGGAGACAGCAGCTGTGGAGCGCGCGCACGCACACGCACACGCACACACACGGTCAAAATCTCGTGCTTCTCCCCTGAAATCAAACCACTGACAGTTCCTTCTGATGCTCTGACATTTCCAGCTAAAACACTGTTGTTCTTTATTCCCTCCAGTGTTGTAGATGCATAATATCTGTGTGTTGAATTCTTATGTGCAGCATCATGTCTTTGTAGAGATAAACCTACATGAACACAGACCAAACCTTGATTCTGAGACTGTAGACTTTCATCAAAAGTTAAAACCAGGAAACTAAAGTCTATTAGTCCAAGTCTAGTTCTCAGATCACATATGTAGGTTATCTGGTCAGGAACAGGTTTTACAGGTGGGTCTGGACCAGCCTCAGACCAGTGCACTTAGTTATTACTGAGATCAACTTTTGAAACTGGAGATCTTTGTGTATATAACATGAGTGTTGGTGTGTTTGGGTACATGAATATATCTGTGAAGGTATGGGAGTGTCAGCTGACCTCTGGACAGTCACAGTGGTCGAAGGACGCCTGCAGGAAACACTTGGCAGCTGGTTTGTATTTACGGGAGGCCAACTCAGCCAGACCTGAAACACCAACATGCTTTAAATTAGAACACACATGACAAGGATTCAGCTTCACACCTCTGTCTCTGCCAACGTAGACCTGGTATTGTTTTGTGCATGTGGCTCCACATGTGGAACATCCCTGGGAAGATTTGAAGACTTGATGTCAGTGAACTGTTTTTAAAAGACTTGTTCATAAACTTGGGGTGAAACAGGAGAGTTGAGGCAGGAGAAGGACTGCTCCAAAGACCTTTAACAACACCAGCCATTAAAGGACTGGATTCAAGCTCCCCAGTGATGCAACAGAACCATCCATTAATCATCCTCCAGATATCTAGAGTTCTGGTAAAACAGCAAACGTCCAACTATCTTCTAAAACCTCTACTTCAAAAACAGTGTAGGCCCACCCCAACGCCACCTCCAATCTCTAAACATTTTGTTTAATGTCATACGTCACAGAACCTTTGGCTGCAAGAGAGCTGTCAGCAATCTACATGATGACAAACACTCCCATGATGCATGTGGTTTCATCATGTTAAGGAGGGGTTTCATTGCCAGGGCTTCAGGGTAAACCAAGGAGGAAGAATGATGTCCTCCTTCTTCCTTTCAGGTGAATGGTCTCATTTACAGCGTCTACCTTCACAGGATACACTCACCTAGGACACTGAAAGGACTTTGGAGACACAATGTAGTCAGTGCTACGCTTCTCTCTGTGTTGGTGCGTCTCCAAGGTCTCGACCATAGGTGTTGCAACCATTATATGCGAGACACACACTCAGTAGCCCCTTTTAGACTCACAGACGTATTGAGCCAATAACTGGTCTCTGAGGGTACACTTAATTGCAGATATAATGTAAACAGATCTGACATGGGGTGGCAGGTCCTGGGTGAGATTTGTTGGTGACAAGATGAGAAGGTTCATGAGCCGTGGGTTCCGTGGATCGACATATTACAGAACCATAATCCACTCAAAACTGAAGTTGGGAATGTCAGATCAATTACCATCTTACTATGTCCAGCTAAAATCAAACTCTTTTGTTACATGTTGTCAAAATGAACTCATTTTGCTTTAAATTGTTATGTTAAACAATGAAAAACTTCCAATAGTTGGAAGCTTTGCCTTGTTTACTTTGCATTACAATAATACAGATTGGAAGGTTTTTATTTTATTTATTTTTTATTCGCCAGGTTTGTGAAAACAAACAGGGACTAAAGTAAGTGTCTAACAAGCTGTTAAAATGCACCAGAATGCAGAGAAGGGCATCTATTTCATTACAAATTATGTGGGGGTGGGGCACCAGACCAAATAACCAGATAAATATCTGCAAACCATGATGAGACCAACTCTGAAGCAGATGAGATGGTTGCTGCGTTTCCATCTACTACACTGCCTTGGTGGTGATGAGTGAGTAGAGACAGACTGAGGACATTGAGATGACTGGACACCCACAATTCCCAGTAGTTTCACAGGGAAGTGTTTTGACCCTTTAGAGTTTTCTGAAAAGTGTCATTTCAGGATGTTCCTGGAAATCCAGACACACAGCAACAGTCGAGGCCCTCTAAAAACTACCCTGGACCTCTGCTAATGGAAACCTGCTTTTAGATTATTTCATGAAAGACCTTGGGCACAATTCTGGGAGATGTTTGAGTCTAAAAGTTTGAAGGAGTTGTTGATGTTTTGACTTTATCACAGTGAAATAAATATTTAAAGGGAAATTATTGATAAACCTCATAGCCTTCTACCTAGAGAGGGAAAATATAGTTACTAGTGTGTAACCAATGTGTTGTGATTGGCTCTCTAAGATCTTGCCAGATACGGACCAGGATGTGGATCAGGACTAGAAACCAAACGTGGTGAGACAGTCCAACCAGACCCAGAGAGATTCTGATCTCTCTGGGTTTCTGGGATTATGATCTTTCTGAGTAAGGCTTTTATTTTGGCAGCAGAAGAACGGCTGTCCACTGACTTTCATGCACCACTAGAGTTTGTGACAACCTTTATCAGAGTAATAAGGGGTTATATCCAGGGATGGGTGTAATACCTGCAGCACACTTTAACTTGGTCAGGACAGCCT
Organism: Zenarchopterus dispar; assembly: GCA_028564865.1. Lineage (NCBI taxonomy): Eukaryota > Metazoa > Chordata > Actinopteri > Beloniformes > Zenarchopteridae > Zenarchopterus > Zenarchopterus dispar. The sequence goes on along the minus strand of JAOWBL010001374.1, from coordinate 5,656 downwards.
GGTTCTGGCTGTCTCGCTCTCCTCTTTGCTGTAGAAAAGAAATCAACAGAACATGAACTGAGCAGGTTTCGGCAAGAACCTCTGAGATAAAACAGCATTTTTACAGTAATGTCTGCATGGATCGATATGTTGTTGTGATCCATGGTTGATAATTCATCCCTCTGCCACTTTAAACAACCATGAGAGCTGGAGGAGATGTTGGGTTTGCTGGGAGCAATCCAACTCACCTCTGCAATTTCTGGAGTGGACTCTGCTTTATTGACATAACTCAGGACGTGTGACCAGTTCTGGAGGTAAACACTCACCTGACAGAAACAAAGACAATGTTTATTCATCCATGCACACTCAGCTGCTGGTTAAACCACAGGAGATAATAACAGAGCAACAGGATTCAATCTTCACATGATCCAGTCCACAGCCAGACTAATGCCAGGACATTACATGCCCATCAAAAAAACAAACAAACAAACAAACAAACACTGATCAAAGATTGCATCATCTATAAAAAGTGTTAATCAACAGGGTCTCCATAAAAAAGGTTCATCAGTACTTGTTGGCAGATACTCCTCTTCATTTCTTTCAAAAAAAAAAAAAAAAATCAGCCTTGACATCAGACAGACCATGGTGAGCATTTGTCTGAAGCAGGAAGGTTGTTCTGATAGTTCCAACAGCTCCACTGTGTTTAGGACATCTGGATGTTGGATCAATGCATAGTGTGAGGAGATGGTTTAAAGTAGAAGGTTTTAAAAAGTTTGGAGCGTGGTGCCAAACAATCAGTAAGAGTCCCTGGATGTCTGCAATCCTTGGTTTGCTGCTGAGCTGGCTTTGTCTGGACTTCATGGAGACTGTTGCGAGGACTCTTCATCCCGATGGTCTTCAAGGTCATTAAAAAAAAGTTCCTCTTCCAAGAGCACCTGTCATAAAACAGGCTCTTGCTTTAACTTAACTGTATGTACTATGTGATCTACTATAGCAATCTGGATTGATGGTGTTCCTCTGTTGGAAGTTGCTTTGAAAAAAGCATTTGCTAAGTGTAATGTAACATGCACTGTCCCTTTGATGCACTTTTTCCTGAACAAATTCATCCTCGTCACTCTCAAAGAGAACCTCGACATTTCAACCTCTGTTACGTCCAATTCTGCCTTGTCTCTTCCTCAATACCATGGTCTCTAAACCATACAACATCGCTGGTCTCACCATCATCTTTTACACCTTTCCTTTCATTCTTGCTGACATTCTTATGCCACATCACGCCTTACAGTTTTGTCTACCTGTTGCAAATGCTTCTTCACATTTTTTCCCCACACTCTTCATTGGTCTGGACTGTCAACTCAAATGTACATAAAATCCTCCACCTTCTTTATTTCTGTTGCCTGTATCACCACCATTCCACTTGGGTTCTTCTCATTCACATGCATGTTCTGACCTACTACCACTAACCTTCATTCCTCTCCTTTCACCAGACCTCTCTAGATTTTCTCCACCTGCTCCCCCCTCTTACTACAGATCACAATGTCATCTGAAAACATCATGGTCCATGGAGATTCCTGTCTAACCTCATCTGTCAGCCTGTCAATCTGTCCATCAGCATAGCAAACAAGAAGTGACTCAGAGCTGATCCTGAAACCTCAGTGGAGGATCAGCTCCTGTCCCACCTAACCAGCTCCCACACATGTCCTGCACCATTCTAACATAGCTCTATACCACTTCAGATTTCCTCAGACAGTACCACAGTTCCCCTCTCCAGTTGTATGCTTTCTCATAGGCTAGAAACACAACACAGTTCCTTCTCTATCAACAACATCAAAACAAATGTTGCATCTGTAGTACTTGTTTTGGGGATGAAGGCATAAGCATACTGCTGTTAACTTCTGCCATTAGTCGAGCTTCCACAACTCTACTTTATCCCTCTGTAGTTACCACAACTCTGGATATCTCCCTTGTTATTAAAAATGAACACCAGAACACTTCTCCATCCCTTAGTCCTACTCTCACCCTCTAATATAATCTTGATTGGGCTAGTCAAAACCTCTACTGCCACCTCTCCTAGACACTTCCATATCTCCTCCATCAAATGCTCCACGTTCCTCCTCTTCATTACCACCAGAGTCATCCTACATATCACCTACATATCCTATTCTGTCTCACTACACTTTCACCGACCACCGCAGTCACTGATCTCCTTCAGATTACATCATCTACGCAAGATGCAGTACACCAGAGTGCTCCTACCTCCACTCTTATAAGTCACGCTATGTTCATGCCTCTTATGGAAGAAACTATCAACTAGAGCCATTTCCATCCTTTCTGTAAAGTCATCCTTCTGCGTTTCCATCCTGGACACCAATCCTGCCAGTCATTTCCTCATCACTTCTGCTGCCTTCTCCAACATGTCCATCGAATTCTGCACCAATCACCACACTTTCATCTCTGGGGATACTCTGCATCACTGCTACAGTGGAGAGCTGGATGTCGACAGTCATCTGACAGTCAGTTCATTAGGACCAATGTACCCCAAGGATGTGTCTTCCCTCTACCCACACACAAAAAAAAAAAACAAAACTGCACCTCCTCTGACCCCTTTGTGAAACTTCAGAAGTTTTTGCCGAGTTTGCATGAAGATTTCCTATTTTTCCACTATTTTCCACATTTTTCTTTAGTAATTGAAATGTTATAAATATTTGCTAGAGCAATGACAACTGCTGGAAAAGAATTCCTTGCATGTGTTTTACATACTTGATGAATAAAGGTTTAGGGCCACCTCAAAATCACACTGGCCTGTAACCTGCTGAGGCTGCATCTGACTCTACCTTGATGACGTTTAAACACATGTTGATGACATGCTTGGCACTGGTGCAGTAGTCTCTGGCGCGGGAATAACATTTGAGAGCATTACTGAGGTCTCCACAGTCCAGGTAGTGGTCCCCCAGATCATCATGGCCCCTCCTGAGAAGGATAGTAAATACATGTTAAATTCCTTCTACTATGTAATTCTAATTTGAAATTTTCGGTAATAATCTGGGATTAATTTCATCTAGAAGTTCTCCAGGAACCTGATGCTCTCTTTGATGGAGTTTCCTTTGTAGTTCTTCAGGTCCGTATCCAGCTTCTCAAGCTTCAGCAGAGCCTTCTTCCTGGTGGACTCTGCCCATGCTGAGTCCAGTGGGGGAGGAACAACACCTCCCTCTGGGACTGTGTCTGGTACACCCTGAACCTCCCTGAAGGTGGCAGAAGAAACGCTCAGAACAGCTCTACAATCTGAACTGTTGGACAGCTCAGTTATATTACTGGGCCAGTTACAGGAAGCCAAGTCCTGGTCCCAGAAACCTCAGCAGGGTTTACAAGAAAGAATGGAGGAAGAGCTGAGGTTCCTCGTAATAAATAATCAATTAAAGAGTTCATATTCTGCCTTTTTTACGTGGTCTGACTTTTTAAAAAATGTAATAACAATGAATTATGATATTAGACATGACCTGAGACTCGGACAAAAATTAGGTCTATATATCAGTGAGAAGGCTGCAGTTGTTCAACACACAGGAAACTGGATTTGTGAAGTCTTAGAGAACCTAGACTTCTAGAACTTTGCAAAATAAGCAACTCTTAAAAGGTCATGTGTTCTCAAGGCAGAATATGCCCCGCCATCAGCAGAAGTTTGTTATTGAACTCCAAGAAAAAATAACGTGTTTCTCATTGTGTGGGAAACATTATATTTTTCAACTTCTAAAACCCAGGAGATGAACTTCTTGAATAAAGTGGAACTAATGTATTTCTTTGTTGGTGACTGCTTCACTAGCAGGACTCGGCATGAATCCTCAAATTTTCTGGACATTAAGTCTGACGCTTGGTGCAGTTCTGCAACCAAAAGATGTAATGCAGCAAGTTGATCAGTCTGGAATGTATGGTGCAAACAATCTCTGTGTGCATTTTAAGAATCTATGATATCTTCAAATTCTGAGAAAATGGTTGCATTTCAATGAATTTTCTGTTTTCAGCACCAAATGGAGCATAGACGCAATGAATTTCACTGACTCACTGCAAGAACTATCGAGTCAAACGTTGACAGCTACAGAATAAGTTGGTTATTTAGTGTTTTGCTTGGTGCAGAGATATTATAGGAGGTACCAAAGGTTAAAATAAAATGGCTAGACATTAGCAGAATATGATGACATTAAAAAAGCTATCTGCTTATTTCTATAAATCTGAAGTGATTACGACTGCTGAAAAAACTAACAAAACACAAACCAAAGAATTTAAGTTCCTAAGGCCTGAGATGACAGAAAAGAGGACACAATATGTGTTCTGCACAGATCAGCTGTGTGATAATGTAGAGAACAATATTATGATGCAAATGCTAAATAAAAACCTGTTTTCTTTAGTAACAGTGAGGTGTTGTTGTATTTGGAGTTTTAGCCCTCCTACCGCGTAGCCTCTGCGAGTTTGCGGTGGATCTCTTCATAGGCATCAACGTTGAAGGTCCTCTGAACGAAGGTGAGTGCCATCTTGAGGGCCTCCACTCGGAGCTGAGGGCAGTGCTCAGCTATGAACTGAAGCCTCTCAATGCGCATCAGTCCGCTATAGCTGGTGGCATACTGCTCCAGGTCCTACACCAGCAAAACATTCTGATTAGAATCAGTCAGAACTGGTCCAATGGACCAATCAGGTGACACAAGATCAACATCTGCATACAGCTGTGATAACATTCAACTGCTTTCACAACATCAGAAATAGATCCTCTCTCTTATCGAACACCATATGTTACAAGGCAGTCTGGGTAGAGACACGAGTGTCTGGAAACGTTAGTACGGTAAATAAATTGGACTTTTGTACAGCCTTTTTAAATCTGAATCACAACACAGTTTAAGGCTCCATTATGAACACCAGTCAAAGTTTTCACCGTAGTGGCTTTTTTGCCCCTGAGTAAGAGTCCGAGTCATGTGATTTCGAGTATCAGCCAATATTGAGTCCCGATGTGATACTTTGGAAATCCAAAGTATCACAGGTCTGTTCTTACTGTTTTACCAGTTCCCACTGGTTGAACGAAACTGTCTTCCCAACTCACCGACCCCGTGGAGATCCAGTTTCAAAATCCTGGCTAAAACTCTGACCAGTACTTACAGATTTAGTTCAACCAATCCCTGACTCCTGCAAACCAGTCGTCACTGGTTCACCAGCTCCTACAGACTCGTACTCCACGATTCCGTGAGCCCTCATCCCTGTGGACCCCCTGATCCATACCACAGTTTAGCCACCCCTTGACGCCTGCAGACTTGTACTGACAGTTCAACCCAACTGTAAACCAACTGATCAGGTTCCTTTAGACAGTAATCACTGCAACGACGACCACACAAAACACAGAGATTGTGTTCTTTGTGCTGGTGTTCTGTAAGAGGTCCATACCAGCGTTGGGTTCTCCACAATGTAGTTTATGTCCGGAGCGTTCTGCTGGTCCTCCTGAGGGTCTGCATCGATCTGCATGGGCTCAACAGACCCCTGTGGAGACAGACCCAAGTCATAAATTAAAGTCTCATAAAAAAAGTCATAACAAATACTGCTAATGGCAAGGGAAGGCAAGGCATCTCTATTTATATAGCGCATTTCATACCAATAGGCAACTCAATGTGCTTTACATAAAAACAGAACATTTAACAATAAGAGC